>PVIJ01001961.1:0-177070 GCA_004024925.1 Scalopus aquaticus
GCAATGAACATACGGGTGCATGTATCCTTTCGGATTAGTGTTTTTGTGTCCTTTGGGTAAATTCCCAAAAGTGGGATTGCTGGGTCGTATGGAAGCTCCATGTTTAGCAGTTTGAGGAATCGCCATACAGCTTTCCATAGTGGTTGGACCAGTTCACATTCCTACCAGCAGTGTAGAAGAGTTCCTTTTTCTCCACATCATTAGAAAGAATAGACTTTTGTTGGGACTTTTTTTGTCTCTCCCTATTGGAGTTTCTGGGTTGCTGACTTCTTCAGCTCCAAATCTGGGATGTATGAAGCACAGAGAATATCCAAAGAACTCATCAAGGTATAGTTCTTTGGGTCCTAAGTTTCCCTTGCTATCTCCCTGCTAGCCACTTCCAGAGTCTTAGGTTTGTTATGTATAAAATTGGCAGAGATTTAGTTGTACTTAGCTGGAGGAATAGGAAAAAGTGTATCTACTCTATCTTCCTGGATACAAGTAGCTGTACCTTTATTTTTAAAGTGTTGAAGTTTTCCAAAATTATTATAAGTGGAAGTCCAATATTTTAAGCAGAAGAAATGGTGCCAGTTGAAGTGAAAGTGGAGGCTATAGCCTCTGCCCCCAACAGCTGCTGAAACATCTCCCAGAGGTCCTGCAATTCCATGGAGAATACAGCTGGAAAACCAGAATCCATGGAGAATATAGCTGGAAAATCTCCCCTTTTTTACAACCTGGGAAATATCCATGGGGAGAGGTTCTGTGCTGGAAAGCCTACTTGAGGACTTTGGCGTATGGGTAGATTCTGGACAAGTGGAAACTGTCTGACTACTTTCCAAATGACCCAGTTGCCCACAGCAGTCCCCTGCCCCCCAACACAGCCCAGGCCACCTGCCTTATCTCCCCTGGCTCACTCCCACACTCCCTTCCTGATGCTTCCTGAGATACCCTCAGGTGAACTGCTTTTCTCAAATCCTATCTTGTGGTCTGCTTTCTCTCAAATCCCGGTCTCAAGAGCTAAGTAAGCTAAGACAGGGCACTCACACTTATAATCAAAGTTGTCAGTGCTGTGTATGCAAATGATGGTGATGAGCTGACCAGGAAATGACAAGAGCAATCTGTCCCCGCCTCCTCAACCTTTGAGTGCATTTCTTGTCATCACTTCAGATTCGGTGGAGATGCTGTGAACCCACCTGCAGCACCCTGGGCATCCTGGTGTGCAGGGCAGTCTCTTCCCATTCCATAGGCTGCCTCTGGGATCATACAGGAAGAGACACTCAAAGATTGGTTCAGGGGGATTTGCCAATGGGCTTGCAGGAGTTTGTTGTTGCTGTTGCTATGCTTATTTTAGTTTAGTCCAAGTGTGCCTTTCTCAAAATTGATTGCCGGAAGGTTTTCTAGGCTTCCTGTTTTGGACCTTTTCCACTGCACTGAGTTTGGACCTGACTCATGGGTTGGGTTTTGCTATCTTGTCTGAGGGTCTTGCAGGCTTACAGGAATCTCCATTTCTGAGGTTGGAGCAGGTTCAGGGATAGCGGGGCCCACAACTTGCCTGGGCCTGGGCATAGTATTTGTCAAGCCAAGCCCAGCAGAGCTCCATTCCAGCTTGTGAAGTCATTTTCTTGGTCCCCTAGGTAGGTGGCAGACAGAACTGTGAAGTTTCATCTCAGTTCTCAATCCAAAGAGTGATTTACGGTGGGATATCAGGCAGAGTCCAGGTATCCTATAGGAGGTGGCTCGGGGACCTAAAGTCAGGTCAATAAAAAGCAAATGCAGACTTGGTAGGAGGGAATTTATTCAAAGGAACAGCAATTAAGAGATAGATGGGAGAATATTGTACCCTGAGGCCTGCCTGTTCTGGGGGCTGGGGCGGGGGGTGCGGTACTTAAGGAAGGCATGCAGGCTGGCTCAGGCCGAGTGTGGGTTCAAATTCAGAAGACTGGGTGAATGAGAGAAACTTTATCCAGTTGGTTAACAAGCACTTTGTTACATCGGGTGAGTGGGGACAGAAGAGTTCAGTTAACCACTTATAAGACAAAGAGCGGGAATTGGACCATCTGTATCTGTTCTATCCTAGACAATCTAAGGATGGGAATGAATGCAATTGCACGCAGCCTTTTCTGGGACATGAAGGGGTGAGGGCTTTGACCATCACGGTTTTCCAGGCTCACAGGGTCCTGTGAAATTCAACATTGTCAGTGCTGTCCTGGAAAATGAGTTGAGCATTGCAGGACACAGAACAGACCCATGTTTCCCCAAGAGGATAATTGGGCTCTCAGCAGGGGGACTCTTAGTCAGGCACAAGCTCCCTCTGAGCTCTGGTGGGTATAGATTGGGGTGTGAGTGTGGTGGGGGTGCTGAGTATGAGGGGGTGGCTGCCCAGGCAGCAGCTGAGTTCCTAGCCCAGAGCTTAGCTTGCCGCATCCCACTCCCCCACCCTCATAGCTCCCGGCTGCCCCCTTCCCGCCTGCCACACAGCTGTTTTGCCAACATCACTGCCTGATTATCTTTCAAGTGGCTTCTTGGAGCAGATGTTCCCAGCTCCTTCCTGCATCGAAAACAAACAGGCGCTGTGTTGTCATTTGCTCTCCTGGGGAAAATCCCTCTGCCACGCGGATTCTTCTTGAGAGGTTCAGGACGTCTGGGAAGTCTCTCTGGGCTGTTCCTCACCAGGAATTTGCCTCCAGATGGATGGCAGCAGCTCCTCGATCTTCGGAGGTGTGCGCGGCGTGTGTGTGTGTGTGTGTGTGTGTGTGTGTGTGTGTCCCTCCTGTAACAGAATCAATAGAATCCTCCCGCCTGGGAGGATGGAGGGTGGGCCTCGCTGCTGTCACAGCTTCCAGATATTATCTAGCCTTTTGAAAAATATAAACATCTCACCAACTTTGATTCTGAAAGATACCTCCTGGGGTTTGTCCCTGGTTGAAAATCTCTTTTTGTTTCCCCACAGCCCCACCAACAACACGGTGCTATTACCTTGTTTTTTGAGGTTCTTGTTAAAAAAAAAACTAAGTTTCCAGTTTCTATACAAATGTCTAGTTGTATGTTGAATGTGTCTTTTAAAAGCTGCCCGTTTCATCACCTTATCCCCAGCAGGGAATCAGGGTTCCTAGGGGGCACCAGGCAGCTGCTTGGGGGGTGTTCAGGATGTGAGGAAGTCCTATTTGCCCCAAAATAGTTACCTTTCCAACTGCTATCTGCAAGAAAGGCCAGGTTTTGTAATTCACTCCTTGAGGTGACACCTAAGGATACAGGTAGCAGTGGGTCTGCTAGCGCCTAGACCAGGTGGTTGCTCGGGGAGAAACGGGAGGGTGGGGAGTGGGGGAGGAGACAGACTGAAAGCATACCAGGGAGGGAGATGGGGCACTGAGAAGACCGAAGCAGCAAGGTCTCTTGGAGGACAGAGACCTCTGAGGATGCTGACCCAGGAGGTCAGGAGGTGGGGTGCCCTCTGGGTGTGTGCACACACGTCAGGCCACAGGCGTGTCTGCTTTCCTCTTTCCAGAGTCCTCTGATGCTGGAGGCTGGTATGTAGGGCCACATCACGTGACATACCCCAAGAGTCTGTCCCCAAATGTACCATTCATTTGGGTAACAGGTCTTGTTTGTGACCCTTTCCAAAGCATCCTCCTCTGACCCTCATTCCTGCTCCCTCCACCTGGCTCAGTCCAGCAGCCTGAGGCATACCCATGGCCACAGCTCAGGGGCCCAGAGTCAGGCTCTGTTGTCACCTGCTCCAGACACCTCTTTTCTCTTGGCCTCTCAGACACTCTCCTCTCTCTCTGGTTGTTCCTCTGTCTCCTTGGCCAGTTTCTCCTTCCAGATATGCAAATGTATGCATTCTCAGAGCTAGGGGCTCTGCTCTCCACTGTTCTCTCCTGTGATCAGTTTTCTACAACTGTTAGTTGGCATCTAAACACCCAGGGGTGACTGCTAACATGCAGACTCCTGTCCTTGTCCCTAGAGACTCGTTTCAGTGGCCTAGGGGGCTAGAAATTTGCATGTTCAGCAAGCACCCTGAGGGATTCAAAAGCAGGTGGTCCATGGAGCAGACTGAGACAGCTCTGCAGGCTCTGCCCTGGTGGTGGCTTCCTCCATCCCAAGGCGCGACACACTCACCCGCAGGTGACTCTGTGTGCGGCTTTCCAGGTGGGTCTCCTCATTGCTCCAGGCTTGTATCTCCAGATGTGCTTGACATCTCTATTTGGACATAACCCAAACATCGTACTTTAGGGTTTCCAACAGGAAACTTGATTTTCCTCCCCAAACTATCACTCCTTGGCCCCATCTCAGGATATGGAAGCATTAACCCCAGTGATTGCTTCAGGTCTTCCTTTCTGCCAGCTCTGTGTCCAAGATGCTGGCAAAATCTTCTGTGGAGTGTTTCTCCTTTTAGCTGCATCACTCCCCATCTGCTGTCACTGCCACTCTGCTCCAGGACACCTCAGCACTATCTGGGTGACACAATGCTTTCTTTAATGATCTCTGTGGCCCGATTTGTTCAGCCAAAGAGTATTAAGTAAATACAGCAGGTGCTGTTGTTGCCTTTGGTGGCCTGTGGTACTTACAATGAAATTCAGACTCCCTGAGGCCCTGTAACATCTGGCCCTGCCTGCCTCTTGCCCTGGTCTCCGGTCACTCTCACCTTCCTCCCTGAGGTTCCTTGTTCCTGTTCACAATGAACTTTCAGTTCCCTGAATAGGCCAAATACTGCTGCCTCAGGGCTTCTGTACATGCTGTTCTCTCTGTCTAGAATGCTCTTTCCTGCTTCACATATCTCTGGCTCCTTCTCTTTCTTTAGATCTCAGCTTTCTTGACCTCATTATTAACATTGTTTCCTCTATCCTGTTATTCTCAATCTGGCCTCTTGTCCTTTCTTTCATAGTATTTCATGGAAACCCATCATTCGTAATTATGTATTACTAATGCCTATGTCTTTTTTGTGTTCCTCTATCCCAACAGTATGTCCTAGGAGGATGGGGATACTGTCATTCTATTGTACTCTTTTCTGTTCAAGTCTGTTTGAGACTGTTCCACTCTTTTAGTCAACTGAATCCTATTCTATTCTATCCCATCCTATTCTAGTCTTCCGTGTCCTGACCCCATTTTATTCTGACCTGTCTGTTGCATCCTGTTCTAACCTGTCCTCATCTAGTTCAACCTGGTTAATCTGTTCCACGCTCTTTCTCTCTTTTCACACTCTTCAATTCTGCTCCATTTTATTTTGTTTTGTTTTGCTTATTTATTTCTATTTGTACTGTATATACTATTCCACTTCTAATTCATTCCATTTGCTCTACTCTGGGAGATTTAATCTCATTTTGTCCCATTCCATCCATTTTTCACTCTGGTGCTTCTGTCAAGATTTTTGAATTATCTGCTTCATGTCCAGTCTTTAGATAGGGATCTATGAGATTATTAGAGAAGGAAGTGTCATTGTGGGCATGTGATACACCATTGAAGGGGGCATGAATGATCGAGATGGGAGAGATTTTCCTAGGGCTCTAAGCTGACCCTGACGGAAGGGCTGGGTTAGGAAGAGAGGGTGACAACAGGAAGGGGGAATGGGCCTGAGTGCTGGTGAACCACTGGGGGTGCTAACATGGGAATCTGAAGAGGGTGCTTAGGGTTAAGGTAGGCAGAGGGTGCTGGGGAATGCAAGACAAAGGGCAAAGGTCAGTTAGTCTCTTTTGATGGGTTGACTTGTGCTTTGATGTTTTCAAGCAAGAGAACCCCCATGGTTTGGAAATGACTGTTGAGACCCCAGCTGGCCTGCTGACATCAGATGTGTCCAGTGAAATTAATCCTTGGGTCAGTTGCTTTACCTTTCTTAGCCTTAGTTCCACATCTGAAAAATGGGTATAATATCACCTACCTTGAGTTTCGTGAGAATAAATAGCTTAGATTCCTATGCAGAGAGTTGGATAGGCCTGCAGTCCAGTGCCTGACCCACTGTAGGTACTCAGTAAATGCCCACTCTCATCCACCTAGGCCCTGTTCACTAGTCTATCCGATTATACTGTTATTGCTGAGCCTCAGTTTTCCCCCAAATGAAATGGGGACAATGTGAAACCACCATGAGGTATTAGAGCGACACTGTACAGGTACTGTTGTTGCTTTGAGCTTGAAGTGAAGAGATGAATGATCGATTGTTTGTTGATTGAATGATTGATTATTGCTCCCTTACACCCACAGTAATAATATTTAGCATAGGGCTGGGACATAAAGGTGCTTAATAAATACCCATTGATTGGAAGCAAATAGGAAGGGAACCTGAAAGAGTGGCAAGTGGGCGACACCCTTTCCAAAGCAGACCAGACAGGTGGATGCTGGGTCTGAGCTGATGAAATTTATACCAGACCTCCAAATATATTCAGAAATCAGGGAATTAGGAGACAACGGAGGAGGCTGCCAAAAAGAATTTATCTCAGAAGTGGAGCTTGGGGAATAGCACTAATATTTTCGGAAATTGAAACTCCAACCATGAAATTGCCTATCATTTATCATACATGGTCTCTCAAAGGGGAAACGGAAAAGCATTTAGTCTTATTGCTTTTTAAACACATGATTGCTGAGCACAGCCATCCAGGCTGTGGTTTTAAGAGATGATGTGTCTGGACGGGTCCAGCCACAAGTCCTTCTGAACTAGCGCAGGGCTGCTGTCTGCAACCTCTCCTATGCCAAGGCCGAGTCATGGGTGGTGAGGGTCCCTCCCATGCGGCCTTGGGGGACGGTGTGGTGTGAATTCTGGCATGGGTAGTCACCTGCAAATCTTTTCAAATCTTCTACAGCCCCTTCTTAATGTCAAAAAATCATTTCACTGTAAAAGTCTGTCGTACCATTAGCTCTAAACTTCCCTTCAAAAGGGCCTCACCTTTGGCTTCCATTCCCACCTGGATACTGAAGATTGATTATCAAACTCTTCTCTCTCCCTCCCAGACCTGCCAGGGGCTTGGGACCTCTAGGTGCCCTGACTCCTGGGCCTCTCACCAGAATGCCCACAAGCACAGCAGGCGCAGCATTTTTGAGCTGCGGACACCATCTTCCCATCCCCTGGCAGCGGGCAAAGGGCCTCTGTTCCTCCATGGCCCGATGGGCTCTGAAGCACCGAATCACAACCCCTGCCCCTTGTGTCTTACCCACTCGGAAGTGGCTTCCTGCTGCCTGTGGCTCCTCACTATTCATCTCCAAGGAAGGGCAGGTCCTGAATGTCCATAAAGGTGCCCTGGGGGGGTAACAAGCAGAAAGGCAGCTTGCAGGAGTGACCTTTGCCCTGGGGGCCACTATTTCCATTTGGACCTGTATCTACTAGAGACGGTGAGGAGAGAGAGGGAAGTTGGGGTGGGCACCCTCTCAGGACACCTTTCTGCTCCCAATTACCCCATGAGGCAGACAGAGAGGAGGCCGTTAGATTTTTGTCCCCATTTACAGATGAGGACCCTGAGGTTGCAAGATCCTATGTAAGTTGCCTAAGGCCACGCACTGGAAGGCCTGACCAAGATTCTGGCCGGGTGCTCTTTCTCCTGAAGCCAGAAGTGCCTGGGTCACCGGAGTGCACTGATGGAGTCACAGGGCCTGTGAGTTTGCTCCTGCCTGGCCACTGCCAGGTCATGGCTGCAACCTGGCCTCTAGTGCTTGGAGGGGTAGAGTGCTGGGAAATGGGCGCTTGTGAGGCAGCATGCCCTGGCCCATTGGACACCCTCTCTGTGCTGATGAAGCCAGTGCCCCTACCTCCAACCACACTGCTTCCCTGAACTCAGGAGGAAAGGGCCACCTTTCTTGCTGCTGTCTCTACGAAATGCCACTGGCACCACTAAGTGGACATGCTGTGTGAGGAACTCTAAGCCCCGTCTTGAAACCCTGCACGTCCAGACCCTGTTAACTTCACCCTTACCAGCATGGCTTTGGAAGTTAGCTTTTATGATTTTTTTCTTATGTTTTTCCAAGAATCGCCAGCAGACATGGCTGTGGAGGCGCCTGTTTTGTGCAGTCCTGGTGTTCTGCTTTGTCCTCCACGCTGCCCAGTGTCTCTCGCATAAGACTTGAAGGCAAATGCTGGTAATCCTGTCCTGGTCAGCGATGGGGGTGAGTGGACTGGAGATCTTTTGAAATAGTGCTCTTTTCCCATTTATTAAACACCAAGACTCAAAAGTTTCTCTTTATACCTTGGTTACCAGGAAACTCAGAATATCATAACATCATAACTCATAACAGTGATTTTAGTCAATGTATGAGCCTACATTGTAATATATATATTTTCTTTCTCTTTGTATTTTTTTTGATCATGTTAAAAGACACATAACTAAAACCATTTAGCCATTTTGAAGCATACAGTTCAGTGGCATTAAGTCCTTTCATCTTGAGCCTCCATCATCAACATCCTTCTCCAGAACTCTCATCTTCCCAAATTGTCCTCACTGCCCCTGCCCCCAGCACCCACCACTCTCCTTTCTGCCTCTATGAATTTATTATTCTGATTCTGAAGCACTTTGATTAGGTTCTTGATATGAGTGGAATCAGACAAAATATTCGCTCTTTTGTGACTGACATTTCACTTCGCGTAATGTCTTCAAGGTTCGTCTATGTGGTGGCCTGTCTCAGAATTTCCTTCATTTCAAAGGCTGAATAACACCACACAATATACCCAGACCACATTTTGTTTATCCACGCATCTACTGATGGACACTTAGGCTGCTTCCGTCCTTTGCTTACTGTGAATGAAGCGGCTATGAACAGGGGTGTACAAGTATCTTATTGAGTCCTTTTCATTCTATTGGATATACAGTTGCACATGATTTTTAATTTTCTATTTTAATAGCACTATTGGCTATATGCCTATTAATCTAAGAAGCAAGTGTTCCTAACCTGTATTGAGCTGCTTTGTATGCCTGTCACAGTGCAAGTTTCTTTAAAGATGTTATATCCATTGTAATCTCTGTTCTACAGTTGAGAAATCACTTCTTTTTGGAAGAAGTGGAATAGCAATTAGAACAAAGCCATTAAGTAACTAATTGAGCTGCCATTATTCTCTTACTCCTGCTTCAGGAGAGGGCAATGGGACTCCCCCCACCCCTGACCCACGGAAACTGCTTTGGCAAAGGGGACCAGTAATTTCCAAGATACCGAATCCAGTGGAGGTCTTTAGCTGCTCTCTTGCCTGCCACTGATATGGGCCCGCTGACCACCAGTCCTTCCTGAACCTTCTTCCCCAGGATCCAGGATACATTCTGGCCTGTTTTCTTATTTCCTGTCCCCTGCCATCCCTTCCCTCTGCTGATCCTCAAGGGCAGCTCTTTCCATGGCTCTGTCCTGGACTTGCTGCTCTTACTCATCATGACCTTGCCAGGGGTCATGACCTTCATGCCATCATGAAGGCGAGGCCACTATGTCTCCTTGCTGATGGCGCCCAAATTTCCATTTCAAGTCCTGGGCTCCACCTTGAGCTTCATGTATTTCTCCCCAGAATGCTACACAGTCACCTAAACTCAGCACATCCAACAGCACCCCTGACTACTGCCCCGTCTCTGGAAGTGACACATTCCACCCAGCTGCCATACCATGAACCAATTGACCATATCTCAGGTCATCATCCTGCCCAACTAGTACTTCTGCCTGTTTCCTGGGTACGTCTGCAGTTGATTTTTCTTCTCTGGTCCTTCTCCCCTCTCTAGGATCAGCCTCCAGCTCCCTGGCCTGGAGCATCAGAACTGACTTTGGACTGGTCCCTCTCCCTCTAGTCTTGCCTGATTCAAATTCATCTTCCACAGCAGCCAGATGGATTTATCTCACACACAGATGGCCATGCTGCTTCTGTGCTTGGGCCCCTCCACTGTCTCTCTGGTACCTGTAGGACAAAATTTGAGCTCCTAGATTGGCATGGACATCCCCACAACCTGGTCCTGGGCTCTGCTGCAGCCCATCCTGGCCACTGCGTCTCCTGCCTTCACCGGATGTGTCCTGAATGTCTAGAATGTGCCAGGGTCGTGGAGCTGTAAGCACAAGAAGTCAGATGTGCCCTGGCCTTGCAGGGACCACAGCTAATGCAGGAGACGGATAGTCTCTCTATCTCTCTAGAACACTCCATCCCATCAGTTTATGATGGGAAAGCTCCTGGGGATAAAAGCGCATATGGGGGGGGGGGGTACGTCTCCAGGCAGGGAGAAAGGGCAGCATTAATGCCAATTAGTTGCTGACGCTAATTTGTCCATTGTCCTCAGGATGGGGTTACTCTCTCATGCAGTCTTTGGACTCCATCCCTTCTTGTCCCCACTGTCTGGTCTAAGTCAGACCTTCCCGATTTCTTACCTGGATAACTTCAATTCTTAATTTGTCTCCTGCCCCTCTCTTGATTGCCAGACCACCCCACCTAGTGCTACCAGAATTACTTTCAGAAACACAGATCTGATGATTGCGACAGGAAGTGTCTTGTGGGGTCCCTGCAGTCCCTTTATGGTTTCCCTTCCCCCCTGAGCTGCCCTTCCCACTTCCCCTGGGACTCCAGCCATGCTCTGCAACTCTTCCATTCCCAAGTGGTTGCATGGGCCAGCCCCTTGGCCAGGCCACCCTCCTCACCATGCTGCTCTCCTTCCGTCTCTCTTTGCTACTTGAACCCCCAGATATATCTGTGTCAAGTTACCTCCCCTCACTCAGGAAGGACCGCAGGACCTTGTTTCTTACCTGTAGACTGAACCCCTTCTGCATTCTCTGTGCAGCATCTGATGTGTCCCAGGGAGACAGGGGGCCCTCCCCAAACTCCATGAGACGCTCCAAGGGTGTGATGTGTCTGGTTCATCTCTATAGCTGGCCCATGCAAAGGGCCTGGCAAGAAAAGCTTCTCCATGGCTGCACACTAAACCCCAGATCTCAAGCCTGAGTCTGACCTAGGAGAGAAGTAGGCCCCGCACTCGTGACCCCATCTCCCCGGCCATTTCTCTCTTACTCTGTGTCCACTTTTAGTTAGGGCAGTGACGCCTCACCTTTAAAAACCAGGCACAACCAAGCACTCTGTTTCCCAGAATCACCTGAAGCTGTGGTGTCAGGTGACAAGGTTTGCACCAGAGCTGTGAGAAGTCCCTGGGTAGGGAGCCCAGAAAAATTGATTTTTGTGACAAAAAGGGACACACTTGCTGGTAGGCCCCTTCTCTCTTTGCCCTTCCGGTTCTTCCTGCCTAGAATGCTGATGGACACCTGCGTGCAGGAAGAAACAGAATAGGAATGGGGAGCAGACGGAAAGGGTGCTTGGGTCCCTGGTCTTGGTTAGGGTGAGGAGTTTCTTTCTGCTCTGAATGTGGCAGAAGTCATCTGTGGGTTTCCATCAGGGAAGTGTCTATCAAGTCTTGAAAAGCTTATTCTGGCTGTTGTCTGGGGGAGCACCAAAGGGGAGCAGTGGAGGCAGGAGCTTGTTTTGAGGGTGACTGCTTTGGTTCAGCTAAGGTGGCTCTGGGGACGCTAAGGAGGCCACACGGACAGAGAGCAGGGCAGATCCAGGTGTCTTGGGGAGGGTTCCTCAGGAGCTTGCATGGCTTGGGTGTTGGGGATGAGGAGAGAGAACTGAGGGATCATTATGGGATTCTTGCTTATACACCTGAGTGAATGGTGGTGGTGCCCATTGGCTGAGGTGGGAGGATTGGAGTTGGGGAGGAGGAAAGGTTTGAAGGGAAGACCAAGAGTTCAGTTTCAGCCACATTGCTTTTGTGGTGGCTCCCAGACACTCTCCTAGAGTTGAATGCCTGAATCTGGAGTTCTGGAGAGGCCAAGGCTACAGACAGAAGTTAGGAGTCAAGGGCAGAGAGTTGGTATTTGAAGCCATTGGAGAGGATGAGGTCACCTTGGGACAACTGGGATATAAGAAGAGACGAGCCTGCATGTAGAGACCGGGAAACAGAGCTCGAGCCAGTAATAGAGACAGAAAGGGAAGGGCTAGCAGCAGGAGGGGCAGCAGCAAGGGAGCAGTGGTGGAGCCAAGCCTGGAAAGCACTGCAGGAAGTGGGCAGAGGTCAGCTGTGGGCTGTGGGGCCAGCAATGGACCAGCAATTATGCTGAGTCAGTGAAGCCCTAGGAACTGAATGTCCAGAAAAAAAGTGGAGAATAGAGCTGCAGAAAATTTGACAAGGAGGGAGAGCAGGAAAACAGGATGGCCCCGGGGAGAGGAGTGATGAAATGGGGGCTGTTCATTACAGGATCCCCTGGGGCACATGAGCACTCTGCCTAGGTGAGCCCTGGGGGAGCAGAAGGTGGGGCAGAGGAGGAGACACCTAGGTCCCTGGGCAGGCCAGAGAGCTGGGATTCAGGCCCCACATGGAGGGAGTGGCCTTGGGCCGAGCAGTGACCTCATCCCTCCCTTTGTGGAGCAGGAGGCAGGGAGAGAGTGGGTGCAGACAGGGGAGGATGCGGGTTTCCAGACGGGAAGATGACGGAGTCCTTCCTGATTGGTGGTATTTTCTGAATAATACTTTGGGCCTGTGCGAGTGGAGGCCCGTGGGGGTGAGAGAGCAGAGAAGGATGAGACACTTACTTGGAGGAATGGAAAATGCAGGCCAGGACCCCTGGACATCTGTGGTTGTGCTCCAGAGCAGAGACGGTATGCGGCCTGAGGCTCTGGATTTACAGGAAGTTCAGTTCATCTCCTCTCTAGCCACCTTCTGCTCTGTGGGTGCAAGTATTGAGTAGATGGGTGTCTGGAGTTGACCAAAGTTAGGGCTGACTTCTGAGTATGAAAGGAAAGAGGACAATGAATGTGAAGACCAAGGGTGTTTTGAACCATTCTGAGCAATGGTGGTCAATGATGGAGGCTTCGTGCAGTGATGGGAGTACAATCTGAAAGGATAATGGGGGCAGGTGGTCACCCAGGATGCCGAAGCTGGAGATTGCGTAGATGGTGCGGGTTCCACTGGGTAAAGTCCAGGACATGCTCCCCCAGGAGTGGGGGTTGAGGGGGAGGGCTGGAGGAACCAAGAGGCCCTGATGTTGGCTGGATCTTCAAAGTGGATATAGACGTCACTCAACATGATGACAGGGTGGGGGTGGAGAGGGAGACAGAGGGCCAGGGTGCCGGTTGAGTCTTCAGTGAAGGAAGAATATAGCCCAGGGAGGTGGTGAGTGACCTTGAAACATGGATGGGGGTGAGACATCTCCAATATGGAATGCAGAGATGTTGGGGCTTTTGAAGGGGGAAGGGACGATTTGGGAGAGCAGCGGGGGCATTGGGAGCTCACTTGCCCCCACCTCCTATTACCAGGGGTATGGAAGACAAAAGTTACTCTTCAGGCATCAGATCACCAGCTAGCTGTCATTTAGGGTGAGAAGGTCAGAAGAGACATTGAGAAAATGGGGTGTTTGCAAGGATAGGCCCTGAGTTCCTGGCACTGAGATGGGGGTGCTCATAGGGGAAGGATACTTTGGTTTCTCTGGAGGCCTCAGATCCCCTCTGTAAAAGAACGCATCCGCCCATCCCCTCTCCCTGTTGGCTCCTCAGCAGCAGCACCGTGTCACGGTCACTGTCGAGAACAGCTAAGGATGCTCTGGGAGGAGTGCGGGCCTGGTCTGGGGTTGTCAGACAGGAGCTCCAGTCTCATTTGGTGCTGATGGGCATGGAGCATCCTGCCAGGTGAGCGCCTGGGAGGAGGTGGGAGGCTGATGGCCCCACAGGGCTGTG
Organism: Scalopus aquaticus; assembly: GCA_004024925.1. Taxonomy (NCBI): domain Eukaryota; kingdom Metazoa; phylum Chordata; class Mammalia; order Eulipotyphla; family Talpidae; genus Scalopus; species Scalopus aquaticus. Next base: position 13,634 of record PVIJ01001961.1, read on the forward strand.
GGAGGCCCCGCCCCCCACACTGTTCAAGCTTTGCAGGTAAGAGATGAAAGGCATTTCGAGGGCAATTGAGCACTGGAAGCACCCTGCTTGACAGGCACAGGCGCAGGTATGTGGGTGATTGTGATGCTTGGGGGCAGGAGCAGAGACAGGCTGGCAGGAGAGAGGCTGGCACAGGCTCACCAGGGGGTGGGGCAAATGATTTCACCTTACAGTGGGTAGGAACCTCAGGGCACAGGGATTTGTATTGCTTTAAATTAAACATACCTGGACTCTGAGTCTTTATTTTATTGAGATGGGGGAAATTCAACCCAGTGCCATCAGTTTCCATGGAGATGCTCATTGGCCTGGCTCTTATGGTCCCTTCAGGGCCTACGTTTTCCTGGGAGTTTTGCCTAGAACCTGATGTTGGGGGTCATCAAGAGCTGCCCATGCCACCTTCGCCTGTCTGTTTTACAGATGAACTGGTGGGCCCTCAGACGCTTAAGACTGCTCAACTCTTAAATAATGACTCACCCAGTGCTTCTAACTTGTCCACATCTCTGTCTAAATCACGTGTGAACAGATAATGAACCCCCATTTAGAGCCCCACTTAGAGGGGTGGGGCTCTGTGGGGAAAGGGGAGGAAGTGGGATGTGACTAGGACCTGGGAGGGCTTCGGGGCCTGGAGAGTGGAGCGAGGGAAAGGGCATTTCTGGTGGCAGGAACATGAAGACAGGGGTGTGGCCTGTTCCCTGAGAATGTTTAAGCTCTTACCTGGGGGCTTCTCTTGTGCAGCTGCACTCAGTGACTCCTTAGGCTGGGTCAGCCTCTTCTCCCCTCTTTAAACTCTGAGTTCGCTGACTGAGGGGAAAGGACCCTTTATCTGCCTCCTGGTGACTTGTGTTCTACACAGCTGGACGCATTCTGCTCATCAGCCCTGAGGGGCAGGTGCTGTTGTCTCCATTGTGTAAATAAGGAAACTGAGGGTCACTCAAAGGCCTTAGCATTCAACCCCGTGCCTTCCACCACTCCCATGGCTGTGGACAAAGCTGGGAACACATACTGTGTACCCTGATTAAGTGCCACAGAGAGGACCTCCCCTCACCAGGTCTGATGGTCAACTGTCTCTCTTTGGGGCTGTCCTGTGGACTGTGGGAGGAGCTATAGAGGCAGAATTCCAGCTGGGACCCCAGCTCTGCCCAGCACTAGCTGGGCCTCCTTGGACCAGTCCGCTCCCTGTCTGCCTGCCTTACCCCAGCTCTGCCAGGAAGGGTTCGCTGAATGCTGTCAGATTCTCCTCCCTTGGGGCCACGTGCACTTCATTGTGGCCTCAGCCGAGAACTTGGTTCATTTCTGCCCCTCTGACTCTCCCCAGCCATGGATTAGATGCTTCCTGACTCTTCCAGATAAAACATTTCAGCATCTGAGACATGTCCCAACACATCCACAGGCAAGGGGGTTTGTCTCAAAATGGGCCCAGCTTTTACTTGCAGCCCTACCCCTGAGGAGACTTTTAGGTCTTAATCCCTCACTGAGAACAGACATTCCATCAACAGCACATCTGATGGGCCAGCAGAGCCTCGACTATGGGAGGTGCTATGTCTGAGTGCCTGCTGTGTGCACACAGTACCATAATTACGTGTTATTTTGTATCCTTGCTCATCCTGCTGGGAAAGGAGTTGCCTCTCCATTCTAGCTATGTAGAACCTTTCAGAGAAGTTAAGTGACTTGCTTACAAGAGGCAGAGCTGAGATTAGAACCCAGAGCTCTGTGACTTCAGTGGCTGCGCTGGTGTTGTTGACATACCGCTGAGGTCCCTGGCTAAGCCTGGGGAAGTGGACACATCGTTTTAGAACCCTAGCCCTTGCTTGGGGTACTGTCAGCCTCTCCTAGGGGGGTTTACCATCCTGGGCCATCCACCACCTGAGACCACTACTCAAAAAGGACAATCAGCCCCCTGGGGGGGTCTCTCCGCAGCTTTCTGGGCGGTGGGGGCCCCCTCTCTGACTCACAGGCCGTTGTGCGCAGGGGCTGTCTCCAGGCAGCGATAGGATGAATAACCGATGGTGATTAGCTAAATCATAACATCGCTCATGCCATGCATAAGTGATGAACCAACTGGTGCCAGGCCACAAGGAGCGGCAGCGGGCACCCCCGCCCACCCCCCAGCCCGGAGAAGCCACCACAGCGCTGCCTCCCTGTGTTATCTGGCACATCAAGCGCTGCGACAATGAATATAGATTGACCTTATTATAGCAGCCGGCTGCTGCTGCCAGGCGCAGCCAGGCATACTTTGCACAAATTAAAGGTGTCAGCATGTAATTTACGGTTCATGGCGAAAAAGGGTGGTGGGGGGAGGCACCCGAGACAGGTAGGAAGGAAGGTGGGCCGGCTGCGGGGCTTGCTCCAGGAACCACGCGCTAATGACGGGAGCTGCAGCCAAGGTGTCATTTTCATCCTGGCTTGCACATTTTTAGCTGTTCCTGGCTCAAGGGGAGGGGCCCCCTCTCCAGAGCTCCCCCGCACGCTCTGTGTGCATGTGTGTGTATTTTTCAGCTAAATTACTGGTTTCACCTGAAGAGCGTAAAGTAGGTGTGCTAATTTACGGCTCGGCAGATAAAGCTGCAGAGTGGGGCTCTGTCTGGGAAGCCTGTAATACGACATCATTTTACTAACACACCCGAGAGCAGCTTGACATCTCGAGTTGGGCCTGTGATTAAAGTTGTAGTCGTGGTTTCCCCCTCCTCCCTCTCCCTTCTTCTGTGCAGAGAACAGATTAAAGTCTAAGTAATAGATCTCGGTTTTCTTGCCATCGCACTGATACTCACAGTACACAGTTTGACACAAAGAGTAAGTTACACATCACAAACAACAGCTCTGCTCTTCACCGCCCGGAATTAATTTTCCATTTGCTAAGCTTCCTTCTTCTCTGTGCCCATTTTCCCATGGAATTGGGTTCTTTCCCTTCTAGAAAAGACCATTTCAGGTCAGGACTGGGTGGAAAAGATAGCCTAGTTCAGTTGGTTCGGCCTGCATGGCTCACAGATGAGCAGACCCACCCCGGAGCAGAGTGTGACACCCTGGTGTCACCCTGTGTGTTCGTGGAGAGATGAAGCTGCAACTGGTCCTCTGACGATGAGGCAGGTACACTGCCCCTCCTCCAGCTGGTGGAATCAGGGTAAAGTGGGGGTGGGCTGGTGGAGGTGCTAGGGGCCGCTGAGCTGGTGGTTCTCTGTCCCCTGAACCTGATACTTGTCATACAAAACCCTCTCTGCCCTGCCCTGCACCCCGCAAGGGGACTCCAATGGTCTGCAGGGCCTCTAGCTGCTGCCTGGGCTTGGCCAGCAGAAGGTACCAGAATGAACTGGGAGGAGAGAGGTCAGGTATTCTTTGCTTCTCGCTGCCTGCTGTGATGCTGTGGCTCTGGGATCCGCTGCCTTCCCTGTGAGCTCTGCTCTGGAGTGGTAGCCCCTCTTCCGTGGCTCCCGCTGGGCTCTGGCGATGCCATGCTGCCCCTCCCTCCTTAGGTCTGAGCTACTGATGTCCAGCTTCTGTCTCCAGGCTCTGGGAGCCTACCTTTTGGGGTTCCCTTAACCCTGCCAGCCTCTGTTAATAGCCCCTTTAGTGTTCATGTCCCTTCAGTTAAGCAACTGGGGGATTCTGTTTCCTGTGGGGTCCCTGAGTGATGCTTAGGGTACCTGTTTGTTGAGGACCCATGCTTGCCCAGCCGATGGGCACACGCAGGGCAGCAGGCATCCAACTCTCCTTTGGCATCCCAGGGAGCCAGGGAGCGCTGGAGGCCTCTGCTGTGTGGAAGAGACACCTTGCTGAACTCTCCAAGCACACACCCACACGAGTGCACGTCAGGCACTCTAATGACTAAATGCGTTTCTGGAGCAGCACGTAAGTGTGGTCTGGGAGGCAGCACCAGAAGCGCTGAAGGTTTGAAGTGGCAGATGGGGTGGGGAAATCCAGGGGGTCTTTTGGAGGAGGTACACGAGCACTGAAGAAGAATTCGAATCCGATGGAGACAGAGGGAGCTCTGCAAGCATCCATCCAGTAGACGGGTTGCACCAGCATCCCCAGGGTGGGTGAGTGCTTTAGAAATGCTGATTCCCAGACTCACTTCTGACTTACTGAATCAGAACCTCTGAATCTGATTGGAGGGGATACTGACATGTTGCCAGTCTGGGAACCACAGCCTCAGCCTCATTTTCGTAGGATGGTTACAGAGAAGATGCAGACGGGCTCATTGTCAGGGCAGCAGTTCCAGAAACAGGGAGGAACCCAGCTCAGTGCTCATACACCCTGCGCACGGTGGGCAGGGCAGAAACGCAGCCTCCGGGACCTTGGTCTCACAGCCCTCCCCTTACTCGCCTTGCTGCAGTCGGTCTTCAAGATGGCAAGCGGGGGGTGGATGAAGGTGGTGGCAAAGCGAGAACGCGCCTGGAATAACATGACATTTAGAAATATGAATCAGCTGGCACTTTCTGTTTTCTCCTCCTCCCCTCTGCACCAAACACCCCCCCACCAGGCGCTCTCTTTGAGCCATAGGAACACCAGGCCTAGACATCAATCTGGATATGGATCCAGGAGGGCACTATCTACCTAGGAAAGTGGAGTCCTGGGCTCCTGGCTGGACATTGCTTTCTTCCTGTGTGACTTTGGGCGAGGTGCTGTACCTCTCTGGGCCCCAGCGCTGGGATGCTCACATCAGTCCTGTCAATGCCTTTGGGCTGCCATGTGAGGGATGACCTGGCAAGATTTATTCTTTTGCCCCACTGTCCTGGATTTCCATGGGTACCCTTCCACCCTTTGGTCCCTGAATAACTGGATCCCATGTCAAGGCAGGTTTGAGGGTGCTGGGGGATGGGGGAAGTAAAAAGTGGGAGGGGGGTAACCAGGCTGGAGAAGAAAATGACCAGAGAAAGCCCAGCAGCTCAGACAAGTGTCCCACCTCTCTTATACTGTATCAAGCAAGTCAGGAGGAAATAATTCAGAAGCAGAGGTCAATCTCCAGCCTGTCAGCCTCTAGCTCCATAGCAACACGTGGGTGGGCGGGATGTGGGGAGTGAGCGAGCAGATGATACTCTGGACCTCTGGTAACTTGTGCCCTCGGCAATGACTGTGGTCAGAAGTTGGGCATTCTCTAGTTGGCTGGGGCAGCCCTTTAGGCAAGGGTATCTGGATTTCTCTGCCCACATCGGCCCCAGCCCCCTGGATCGGCAGCTTGGTGTGTATTTGCCCCTTCTCTGCACGCCCTCCCTCCCTCCCATCCGGCCTGACTCACCACGTGTCCCTGCATTTTGACACCGTATGTGGTGCACAGCGGCTGCCCCAGGACATCCCGTGGGTGGGGCCCATGAGCCCTATCAGGAACGTGCTAGCCCTGGCAGGCAGGACGTTTGTCCACGAAGAGTGTCATGGGGCATGCTCCTTCCTGGCCCTCTGTGACCTCATCTGTGAGATGCAGTGTCAGGCTGTGGGCTGAGGAACTCTGCCTGCTCCTTCCCTCCAGGGTCCTTCTGCTTCCAGAGGAGAGTGGGCCAGAGCTGTGTCTGTCTCCTGACGACCAGGCGCGCAGAGGCTCAGATTGGTCAGCACCCAGTAGGTGCTCAGTTCATTTCTATGGGTATAGAGGGAAAAGAGGTGGGGTCACTCTGGGGTGTGGAAACACCCCTTGGCCTATCCCTCCTGGCCACATTGGTTTCCCTCAACTTTCCTCCTGTGGCATTTTCCCTCCTTCTGATGGAAGCTGTCCTGCAGGGATGGTGGGTGGGGCATTGGAGGAAGCTCCTTGAAAAATAGAGCTCCACTCTGGAGACCAGAGAAATTCTACCACAATTCTCCAGGCCTCCTCCTCTGAGGACCTGGATGGCAAGAATAGTTGAGCACCCTAAGCCTTGAGCCTCAGCAAACCACCCCCACCCCAAACGAGGGTGTGTGAGTTGTCAACCCCTGTGGTACTGGAAGGACAGTGTTAGAATGGCCACTGAGCGAGGGTGGTGGTGAGGGTGGCTTGTTGAGAGTAATGTACACAGGAAGTGGGAAACCCAAGGTGGGGAGACTTTCCATGCCCAGAGCCCATTTGTGGTTCCAGGCTTTGACACCTGCCACCTGCTCCTAACTTTTAGTCAGAAGTAGATCTCCGTCACCCTTATGTGTGGCCAGCCTATGGTCGTAGCACCCTGCCTCGACTGGGGCTGGTCTCCACCAATATCCGGGCCAGCCCTGCCCCAAGCCAGGCAGGAAGTGCCCCGTGTGCCTCTGTAAGTGGTGGGGCTGCCCTCCCTCCTATCAACTAGCTAGAAGAGTCTGATTTATAGCTTGCGATTTTTTTCAAGGCAAATTTCCTCTTTGCTCTCCATCCCTCTTCTTGTTTTTCTCAAAGACCATCTGGGAAGAAGATACGGCCTGGAAGCATTTCCTTTACCACCCTGGACAGAACAATGTCCCCCAGGGGTACGGCGTCTTGGTTGGCATGTTGGGTGGGGAGGGCTTGGGGACAGGATGGACCCTGGATTAAACCCTTAGGACCTAAGTTGTAGGGGGGCTTTTGACTCAAGAGGAAACCTTGGGGAGCTACAACGAGGCCATTTCACCCCTGAAGAAGCAGGGGTCCTGAGAGGTGACCTGACTCATTTAGTGACTTAGTATTTCCATTTTGCAGGGTAAGAAATCAAATGTTAGAGATGAAACATGATGACCTGCCCAGGTCACAGCCACTGTGACATAGTTCCACCTGGAACCCAAAGGCTGCTCTGCTGGACACCTTTATATGCATGATCTGTTTATAAACATAAAAAGCCTTCACTTCCCCAGTGAGGCAACTGAAGCAGGGCCATACCTTCATCCAAATGAGATCAGATGCAACAGGTCCAGTTGGCATAGCTCTCACCTCCTCCAGGAGGCCCACCCTGACTTTCCCTCCTTCTCCAGAGTCCTGATGCGCTTATGTCGAAGGCTAGAAAGAGAAAACAAGAATAACAAGGAAGAGAGAAAACATTCTTGAGACACCCACTCCTTGCTGAGTGCTGGGCAGATGCGGGATCCTTGCTGGCCAGTAAAGAACTCATTTTGCAGATGAGCAAGTAGGTTCATAGGACTCATGTCCAAACCCAGGTCTGTCTGATACCCAGGCTTAATGCACTCTTCTCCCTCCTTCAACCCCATATTCTATTATCCTGGAATTGTTTCCTGGGTGCTGCCTTCTGATTTGGTTGGAGGTCCACAGGAGATAGAAATGCTGTCCTTGTGTGTGTCTCTGCAGCTGCGCTGGGGCTTGACCCAGGGGCACCGTCAATATAGACCCAAGACCTTGATGAGGCAGGGATGGAGCAGAGGCAGTGTAGACCCTGGGCAGGCAGGTGGTCTTCAAATCCCTCATCTGCCACCTCCTAGCCAGGTGACCTTGGGCTCTTAATCTCCCGGACCCTCAGTCTCATCATATATAATGGAGATGTAAAAGCCTAGTCCGAAGCTCATTGTGTGAAGTCTGGGTGAGGTTGGGTGTTGTGGGTGCCCAGCATATGGCAGGCACAGTGTAGAGCTGTGAGCTCTCATCAGCTCAGTCATCTCTTGGGACATCCCCTGGGACTCCCCTCTCCCATGCTCAGTGCTCCCATCCTGGAGGAAGGCTGCCTTTCTAGGACCCTTGTGTGCGGGGATGGGAGGTGGGGGTGACTGCTGGGCACGCAGGGTCTGTTTGCCTTTGTGCCATTGGCTGTGGGTGGCAGCTATGCAAACTGCGCACCAAGTGTGCCCCCGCCCGCCCCCAGACTGGTAATCCTGAGAGCAGGATTCCATGGTGCTGCTGATGCTCAGAGGGAGGAGCACAGGCTCGGGCTCCCCTGGGTGCCCTGCACTGAGAAGCCCGGCAAGAGGAGCTCCTGGCTTCACAGCCAAGGGGGCGGTGGGCGGGCACGGAGGGGGCAGAGCACAGCCGTGGAGACAGTCACCACAGACATGCTGCCAGTCACGTCTCAATCATCACAGCGTCAGCTGCCAAGACCCCAGCTATGACAGTGGAAGCTGGGGGAGGGAGACAGCGAGCTCTTCAAGTCAGCCAAGAGGAGCTGGATAGGGTAGGCCTGTCACACAGTCGAGCTCCCAGCTAGTTCCCCAACCCTTGGTCTTAGGGAGCCAGGGCTCCCTTGGGTGCCAAAACCTCTTAATGGGAGTTTGGGCCTAGGTGTGTAAGGGCCCAAAGTGAGTGGCTTCTTTTATGCACCATATCACCGTGAGGGTGGGTGAGGAGAGGGCGGCGTGCAGCCCCAGGCCATCTGCTGACAGATCCGCTGCTTCCCCTCTCCCTGCCCTGGGCCAGCATGCTGCGCTGCGCCCTCTGCTCAGGCCGCTCGTGCTTTTCTGTGTCCCATTCAGTAAGCCAGGGCTGTCCCCATCTCAACTGGAAAGGCGCGTCCTTCTGCTCTCACAGGGGTGGGCTGCTTTCTGACACCAGGCCCCAGCCCCCGGTAAATGGCTTTCTTTTAGCATCCCCAGAGTGCACACCTCCAGTGGCGACCATCCTCGCTAGAAGGCTTCTTGTTTCTTCTCTGTCTCCCCCGCTTCCGTGGAAGTGCCCCTGCTGAGCCCTTGCCAGGCAGTACCCCCCTCCAAGTTGCTTGCCTGGTCAGTAGCTCTGAAATGAACGGGAGCTCCTGCCATCTGACTAAGCGGGATGGACAAGGACAGGACAGAGGTTTATTCTGGGAGGCTATTTATGACTTTCCAGGGGTGTTGGTGACAGTCGGCTCATCGGATGCCCCCGATGACCCATGGTCAGACAAGGCCACTCCCTCAGGTGAAGGTTCAGAGACCCCTGGGGGGCAGCAGCAGGTGTGTGTCCTCCTGTTGAATAGCCAAGCAGGCTTGTGAAACAGGGCGCAAGGGGCGGCACACGCCCACCTGGGAATGGAGCCTCAGATTCCAACTCAGGTCTGCAACTCCTAAGGGGGCATGGCCCTGGGGTAAAGCCCGTCCTGGAAACAGATGAGCCACTGGGGTCCAGGCTAGCCAGAGACCACAAAGAAAATTACAAGAGACCATTGCATCGGTTTAGATTCCATTTTCATCGGTTTCTTTATCTGTCCTGCCAGCCGGGTAGGTCCAAGCAGCTGTCGGCCTGGGGCTGCAGGACCTCGCCTTGGAAGGGATGGAGAGGAGAGAGGGCCAGCTCCTTCCTCAAGTCCCCAACGGGGCTCAGTGCAGGGAGGAGTTGAGAGTTACGGCCTCTCAAACTTTTCAACTTGTGCTTCATCTTTGAGTCTATGTATATGCATTTGTTTATTCATTATGCACATTCAAATGTAATAATATATATACAATGAAAATGCACAAATGCAGATGTTTTCAAATGACATCTTAAAATGTGAAAACCAGTCTTATTATTTTCTTCCTAGACACCAATTATCATGTCCAACCCCTCGGGGGTTGAGCACCCCCTGTGGGGAGCACTGACTAGGAGCATGGGCTTTGGGGCCCAGCAGACCTGTATTTGAATCTAGGCCGTTCTTGTCATTGTGTGATTTTTGGTCAACTTCTGGATCACAGGTCCTTCCTCTGTGAAATGGGATGATACTGCCTCCTCTATGTGTAAATTAAATGGGGAGACACTTAGAGGTGCCCTGTCCCTGCTGGCAGGCCGGAAGAGCTCCCCTATGCTAACTGAGGTGACTGTCATGACGACCGGGCTTGTCTTTTCTTGCTAAGATTAATACAGTTCAGCTCCAAATACATGTGCCCACTGGCTTGTTTGTTGCCCGTTGTCACCAAAGAGGGTCAGTGTAAGACGGACTGAGTTTCCCTTCCCAGAAGCCAGTGGCCCCAGGTCAATGTGCACGGGTGGACCTGGGACCGGGCTGAAGAGAGGAGGAGGGCTCGGCATCCTGGGCAGACAGGCTAAGAGATGGGTCAGATTTCAGCTTTCTCTGTGTTCCTTTTAAAAATAATGGAAGTGTCAGCTTGGGTTCACCGGCTGGTCACAGTTTCGATCCCTCCCTAACTTCATAAGGCAAGTCCATGAATTATACAGTGCTGGAGCAGACGGCGCAAAGTACGGATGCATCACAAGCCGCGCTTAATAAGGACACTCCAGTTATTCTTGGAAGGCATTTGCAAGTCAAAAATATGGTGCATGGAGATCTGATGTCGACTTCGAATTTTGAAAATTCCAGCTGGGTCAGCAGTATTTTATGTTAAAGCCCATCAACGAAAAATAAAGAAATGTTGAGGGGCACAGGACTTTGTTTTTAATTTCAATTTTTTGGTGAGAGCACATACGGGCCAATGAGCTTGCCTCCTCCCACCCCTCACCTGCTCACGCCCCTCCAAGTAACATTAACACATCTGCACGCACCCTCGCCGACACGTGGGCTGGGCATGGAACATCTCCTGCGGTGGCATTAGAAAGCATTCCAATCATCTTGATTTGTACTAAGTTATGAGAAGATAAAAGCTTTTTTACTTTCTTGTTTTTCACTAAGATTTTGTAGCCCCTATACCTGCTATGTGTGTCTATGATGATACATGTGTACTAGTTGTCACAAAGCTGTCAAGAATGAAGAAAGAAACCAGCATTTTGCCATTTTTTGAAAACAGGGACTAACTCTACTTTTAAGAAATTAAATTATGCTGGAGAAGAACCATTAGTGAAAGTGGAGGGCTGGTCTTCTCTGATCCAGAAGGGCAAGGTTCGTAAAAATGCTCCCTGTGGGACATCTCCACCAACACTGCTGGGAATTGACTGTGTCACTTAGTAGATGCTGGGTCCTGGCAATGCAGAGCTCCCCTGAACTTCCCTTTATGGGTTCCGACGTGGAGTGTTTTGTACACAGTATTTCAGGGGGCAGGCAAGTAGGCATCGCGCACCAGGAACTGAGGGAGGACCCAAAGCAGAAACATCCAAGACTCGTCTACGAACCACCTTCTTTGCCTGTTGGTGACAAACAAGTACCCTGGTTTCCCTAATTTGCTCTTCTCAGGAGCTGGAAGGCCAGTGGCATCCACATGTAAATAAGGGCCAGGAGACTTTTGGGAGCCCACAACTGGAAATCCACTAGGACAGAGGTATTTAGGATAGCAGCTAATTGCAGGAATAGTCTGAGAAATACGCCTCAGAAGTTGGGAAAAGTCCTAGCGCTTGAAAAGTAGGGGGATCAGCTCCTCTGAAAACTTAAATCTGAGTCAGTGTCCCCAGAGATCTCATCAAAATAAGGGCACTGGTCCTGGGAAGAGCGAGATGTGGTGTTTCTCAAAGGGCACCTGTGATGCTGACACTGCTGGCGCGCCGCCTGTGCTTGGGGTGGAAAGGCCTAAGCCGGGCTCAGCCACCACGGAACGGTGCCTTTGGACTTGTGTGCATAAGCCCTGGGCTCTAGTGGCATCTCAGAACTACCATCTCAGCTCAAGGCTCCTTGCCTGCTTCCAGAATGGTGCCCCAGATGATTGGCCTTCTCGGGAGGCAGGGTAAGCGGCATGTAGACAGAGGATGGAGCACTGGACAGTGAATCAGGAGAAGCACTTGGTTTTCTCAGGGTCCCCCAGATCCACTACTCATCTGTGTCATGTGGGGCAGCCTGCCGTAACTTCCTTTTTCTCATCTATATGTGCCTACTGTGGGGTGAAGCGGTGCCCCTAGTGTACTGAGTTGACTTGAGACTCAGGCTGCAGGCAATAGCTGCTGTGAAAACAGTATCAGAAAACTGTGGGTTCCATTCCTGGTTCTGGTACCAGGGGTGTGTTCTTGGGCAACTTGACTCCTCTCCCCAAGCCTCAGCGATTAAGACAGCTGGATGGCCCCAGGCATTAGTCCATGTCATCTCAGGAGCGGCCTGCCTACCTGCCCTCCTGGATCACAGAGCTGGCTTCCTAAGGATCAGACTGTGGCAGCTCTAGCACTGTCTCAAAGAGGCCTCTATTCTAGTCTCCCAGACAAAGCCTCCCTGTGCGAAGGTTGACCTCAAACCCACATTCATGGGATGTGTCTCTCCTCAGTGGAAGTCAGCCTAGCAAGGAATGTCATTCTCATCTGGGCTAATCTGACAGTTATATTCGTTGCTCCACTTTATCTCTCAGAGTTATAATGGAGTGAAGCACCTGCTCCCCTCTGGTGAGGGATGATGCGAGCCTGAGGAGGACAATGAGAACACAGGCCTACCAAGCAACCATAATATTGGCATCCCCTCTCAGAATTTTCCATATCTTTTCTTTTGTGGACCATTTCCCTAGTCTTCCCTTCCCCTTCTAAGTAACAGCCCTTAGGGTTCTACCCTTACTCGCATTGGTCTACAAACTGGTTGGAACTCAAAACTCAGCTTTCGGAGCGATTCTGATGATCCAACCTCCTCCAATCAGAACATGCATGTACTCCTCCACCACAGTAATTGGATCAGTGGGTCTGGGCATGTGACATAGACTGGTCCCATCAGTAGGAGTCTCTGGAATTTGCTGGCTGTTCTCCATTCCCTCTGCCACCCACCACTGCCCCTCTCTCCAGTGACGTGCACCTGTCAGCATCTGTTCCCACTGGTGACTGCTGACATTGCTATCCAGTCTGATCTTTTGACAGCTGTCCCCTTCTTTATTGAAACGATTTGGGACATGCCTGTGTCCTCATCTGATCCCACAGGAATCCTCCCCTGTGGTTGAGAGTCCCCTGGGAGGTTCGACCTTTCAGATAACCCTTCTGTTCTCCACAGACAAGGGAACGTCCATCTAGTCTCTGGATCAGCCTGAGGGCAGTGGGATTTTCCAGATCCATATTCCTGGGACCCTCCACTGGTCAGGTGTCCCTCTCCAAGGTTTGCTGTCACCTGAGTTCCCTCTCCTCTCAGCTCTCAAAGTTGTTAGATACTTCTGGTTCTGTTGCTTCCTCTCCCTCTGAAATATGGACCCCCAGAGGACTCAGGCAGGTAGCGCCTTCTCCCAGGGCCCTCTGCTGCTCTCGTCTCCGCCTCCTGCCCATCCCTGCCTACCTTGCCCGTCCATATCTAACCTCAGGCAGCATGGCCGTCTGCTTCCCATCTATCCAGTCTGCTGGTACTTTTCGCCCTGATTCCTTCAGAGCCTTGCTTCTGATGCTAAAAATTAGGCATTCTGAACTTAAAAACCAGTTTCTACAGATCAAAAGCCCTAGTTTTTGAAAACTTGTCTCTGCTATGAGTATCAGCAATCTATTTTGAAATGAGAAGACTTGACCTTTTCTTTTCTCTTTGTCTTGCATTGCATTCCTGATGCAATCATCCTGGTATTTCTTGAGACAAAAAGCACCTTTGATGGAATGGATGAGGGTATGTGAAGCTTGATCACCCTGCAGTGGCATCAATGATATTCTCAGATCCCTGAATCTTTTCAAAGTTCTTACAAGGGACCAGAAAGAGCCAGCTTTGAAGTCAGGGCACCCAATTTCCAGTTCTGCCACTTAATTGTTGCACAGCCTAGAAATTTCATCATTGTGAGCCTCATTTTCCTCATCTATAAAACAGGAAAGCAACAAAAATCTTTCAGGGCCGTTGTGGGATCAAGTGCAAGAGATGAAAGTGATTTGCAAACAACAAGATAGAGTATAAACATGAGGTCTCATGATTTGTCACTTTTTACTAAGCTTTTACCTTCTTGGTGCTGCCTTCTCCGAGCCCCTGCCAACAAACCTCTCCGTTGCTCTCCCATGGCAATTTTTTTAATAGAGATATGAAGGTGGATTGGGCTGAACTTAGTTTTTGAGGTGCCTGTTATTTCTTGCACTGTGTGCAGGTACTTTGAGGGCAGGAACTGTGCCTTCATCATTTTGGCATCTCTAGAAATTAACCAGGGTCTAGCATGGGAGAGGGGTTCCATGCATGTTTGCGGATGTATGAGGGGGCACTTAACAGGTGCCCAGTGAATTCGTGTTGGATAAATGAGAAATCAATCAGGAGTAGCAATGGACTGGGGCTTCCTCAAACTAGTGGTTCTCAACTGGGTTTGATTTTGCCCCTTCTTTTAGGGGATATTTGGCAATGTCTGGAGACATTTTTAGTTGTCATAATCTGGGGGAGTGCTACAGGTATCCAGTGGGCAGAGGACAGAGATACTGTCAAACATTTTATGTTGCATAGGGCAGACCCCATGACAAACAATTATCTGACTCCAGAATATCAATAGTTCCACTGCCGAGAAATCCTGCCATAGACTCTCTTTTTAAGCAGCTCTGTGAGTTCAGCATGTTGAAGGTCATCAGTTAAACTTTGGGCTTGAAAATATTTGGAATTGATTAAAGGAAGGAAGTGACTATTGGATAGTAGCTAAATAAACTAGGAACATTCTGCACATCTTTTCTACCTAGGGCTGGGGAGGAGAGAGATTTGGGAAAATGCTAAGCTGAAGAAGAGGAAAATGTGGGCATCCCACAGAGCTGATAAGGGGGTGGGGTGGTGGGCAGCCCAGAGTGTGGGACTCTCTGTGGAAGAAGTTAAGCACGTATGCTGAGTTCTCATTACTGTTTCTTAGTTCCCTGCCCATCCTTCCTGCAGAAGGATTCTTCACTGCCTTTGAACTCTGGTGTGGAATGTAACTTGATTTAGCCAGTGAAACATGAGCAGAGGTGACAACTTTGGGGCAGACACTTTTAGAGATAGTGTGTGTTTCCTAAGGGCCCCATTGCAACTGCTTAACCAACCTGAGCCCCAGTATGAGATAATACAAACAGAGCATAACCTGTGCTTGCCATGAAGCAAACAAACCCTGGATGCCTTAAAGCACTACATTTTTAAAAGTTATTTGTTATTGCACCATAGCCTGGCCTAGCCTGACTAATATAATGTATTGGGGCTGATTTAGAAAGCAACCTTATGTAATTGGGGATTTAGTGAACCTCAACATATACTCTTTCTCCTTTTGAATTCATATGCACAGCGATCTTGGATATCATGGCTGGAGAGAGACAAATTTAGCATGTATTGTCATCTGATTTGTCCATCTCAGAAGTGCAGAAGTCAGGAGTCATAGGAAAGGATCATGGGAAATAAATAAAGGAGCCAAAAGACTCCTTTTCATCACTGATTAAGGTAAATGCCAACTTTACAGAAAATATAAGATGATTATATTTATTTAATCACCACAAAAGTCACTATTATCACAGATAACATTAATTTTTTAGAGAAAAGGAAAAAAATATGTCACATTTCTGTTTTGTGCATATGCTGATTGAATGAAAAGTTTATACCAGATGCCAACTTAAAATAAGGCCATATAAATATTTAATTGTTTGTATGCATATATACATTTCTGTAGATACCATATGCATCTATGTAGACTAGAGCACTGGCTCTCAACTGGTGCCCACTTTTGCTTTCCAGGGGAACTTTTAGTTACCTCTGCCAGGGGTCGAGCGTGCGACTGGAATCAAATGGATAGAGGCCAAGCTTCAAAACCTCTTACAATACACAGAACAGCCCAAATTATCTGGAGGCCAAGTGCAGACAGTGCTGGAGTCAGCAGATGCTGGTGTTGATGTTCATTGGAAGCCACACCTGGGACAGTGGTGTAAGGACACAAGTACTGGTGTCTCTCTCTACAGCATCACTGGCACACATACCTGCTTGCTGCATTTAATATTCCCATCTTCTTGACTCATCTCAAAGAAACTGAGTCACAAGCTAGTGAGAGGCCCCTGTGTTCCTGAGAACACATGTGGGGCTGGGCGCAGCCACCCAGTGGGTTTGGTGAGGATGGCTGTAGATTGTCACCTAGCAGAGCAGCTGGCATCCCTGAGTTTGGAGCTGCACCGGTGAGAAACTAAGGGTGAGGGCAGTTGGACAGGGAGGAAATACATTTTACAGTTCTATGAAGATAAGAGGATAAACACATCATTTAAGTCAGTGCCCGCACAGCACTGCTTAAGTAGTCTGTCTACATATTATGACACTGAGATACATGAGTTTATATATTAACACAATATAATATTTCTTGTGGAAAATATTTACATATACACATATGTATGTATATATATTTGTACACAATCAGATGATACATTTACTGTCCTAACAGCTGGCACCACATAAAATAGGCACTGTCTTTGAGAAATGTCATTGATAAGTCACTAGACTGCAGAGAGAGACTCTGAAGGCCAAATTGTCCATGGGACCCCCAAATAATAAGGTGGCCTGCTGGGGAAAATGGACAAATTCTAACTTTTGCCCCCGTGATGGGGGAGTAGGAAAAAAACAGAAAGAAGACAGATAACACTGGTCAACAGTGAGATGGTTACTGACTTAAAGAGGCCCTAATCTGTAGTATCTTGGTGTGCTGAACATGAATATAACCCTGAAAGTTTTTTTATTAGCTCTCGTTTTGAAGAGATTTCATATAATTCATTATATATGTTTCACCGTGTGAATTTATCCAGTAGGACTGCAACAACATCCTAAATCAGCCTAGAACGATGTAATATTGCATTGCATTGCATAATGCCATCATGCACACATCATCCAGAGTTGATTGCATCAGAACAGGTCGGCTCACCCTTGTCCTCATCAGCTGAATCAAGAGAATATTCTGCTGGAGGTTCTGGAATAGGAAGTCCCTCACCATGTGGAACTGGTCTCAATGCAGAAGGAATGTTTGGGTAGATTAGTCTCGACTTCTGATGCAATGCAGTACTACGGCCAGGCGGCTGCTGAAGTAAGTTGACGTCAGCAGTGCACTATAGAAAGCCCTGTCAGAAAGGTTGAGCATTGAAAATATTTCAGACTTTGTGCGAGACAGTTGAAGCTACTGTTCCATAGAACTGTTATTATTTTATCCATTTAGGCACAATACAGAACAGAAATGCCAAGAAAGTGCGTTAATAGCGTGGACAATTTCTGCTCTATTTGTGGGGAAGTGAAATTTGCCAACCAGAAGAAAAGTTTCACTTCTCAAGTGAAGAAGCCTTATCATCTTTACTTGGGATGCAAGGTTGGTGACCAAGACAAGCCTTGGGCCCCACATATATGCTGTGCTCCATGTACAACACAGCTTTCACAGTGGTTCAGTGGCAAAAGACCATCCATGTCATTTGCAGTCCCCATGGTGTGGAGAGAGCCAAGGAACCACATAAAAGACTGTTACCTCTGCTTGGTTCCTCCTCTCCAGCAGAATAATGAAGCAAAAGAAGTCAAGAATAGTCTACCCAAATATTCCATCTGCATTAAGACCAGTTCCACATGGTGACGTACTTCCTATTCCAGAACCTCCAGCAGAATATTCTCTTGATTCAGCTGATGAGGACAAGGGTGAGCCGACCTGTTCTTCTGCTCCATCAGCATGCAGTGATCCAGATTTTCACTGTGGTGCATCATCAACCACACACAGACTAACACAGGAAGAACTAAGTGACCTGATTTGTGATTTGGACTTATCCAAGAACAAGGCAGAATTGCTAGGATCAAGTCTCCAACAATGGAATCTTCTAGAAGAAGATGTCACAATTACTTTATATCGAAAGAGCCACCAGCAGTTGGAGCCTTTCTTCAGAAAGGAAAGTACTCTGGTATTCTGTTCTGATACTGAGGGCCTCATGAATGCCTTAGAAATCACTCATGACCCACAAGAATGGAGACTATTTCTAGACTCTTCGAAACTGAGTCTTAAGGCTGTGCTTTTGCACAATGGAAACCGTCTTCCATCTATTCTATTCCTGAACAGCTGTACAAGAGACAAGGGAAGAAATCTAAGAAGTAGTCTATGACTCGATTTTTTACAGGTATTAACCGTAGGCCTATTACTATTGGCATGTATTTCGTGATGTAGACGTCAATTTATTGCATATTACAAAAAAAAACTAGAGCCAAAATTAGAATTTGACTGTCATATTCATGTTGAGCACATGCAAATTGATAGGAAATGACTAATTTTATTTCAGTAACATGACTTTTGTAAAAATTTGTTGACCAGTGTAATAGGGAAAAAGAAGAGGGAAGACAGAATAGACAGGAAGATGGTGAGATGCTGGGATACTTTGAGGGGGGCAGAACCTGTTAGAAAGGTGACTGGACTACTTTGCCAGGTTTCTAAGTTTATAGAAAGCAAAAGGAGAGCATGGCTCTGGGATGTGTGTCCTGAGTGTGCTCAGAACCATGTTAGGGCCAGGCTGTGCACTGAGACGAGGCATCTCCAGATGGTGTGGCACAGGGGCCACGGAGAGGGAGGGCAGGGGTAGAGGCAGTGCAGGGCCTCGAGCCCCGATGTACCCAAGGACTGAAGGAGTCTTGGGGACACCTTGCACATGCATAGGCAAGGATTCATGGTTGCAGCTGCACTGCTCTTGATTTTAAAGGGGTTGGGAGGCTCCAGCTGATGGCCAGGACACCACACACCCTCCACCAAATGATTAGAACAGATGCCAACTCATTTCCAAATCTTGGTGCCAGGGATAATGGAAAAGCACTTAGATGAAACGAAGCAAAGAAGCAAATTCTCTAACTGGAGATTCCAAATGCAGCTGCAGCCATGAGACTGAAAATACAAGGGAGGAAAATTCCTGAGACTTATCACATATTTACAGTTTCAGTCTCTTGAGATTCTGGTGTCTGAATCTGGACAAAGGGAGGTGTGATTTAGTCACTGGCTGCTCTGAGTTGCCTAATTCTCCTGTGGATGCTCAAGTGACTGTGAATGAAAGTCACAAGTCACCTTGGCCTCACTGGCAATGGCAGAGCTGTGTTGGTTTGGGCCCCTCCCAGCTAGCCCCTGCTGAACACAGATCCTTAACTCTAGTAAGTAGGCCGAATCCCTTCAGTTTTCTTCTCTGTCCTCTGGAAAGCCTTTTGCCTGGGACTGGAGTTGTCCGCTGGCCCTCAGTGTCCATTCTCACTTCCTTTCAGGTGCCATCCTGAACTCCAAAGGCTGGAAAGATAAAAATATTTCACAGACTCCCTTGCCACTAGATAGTGAATTTCGTTCTACCCTTAAGATGGCATCAAGTTGATAGTTGGAAGCAGAATTGAGGTCAGGGACATTTTCCTGTTGCTTTTAGTTGATGCATATGGACAAACAGGCTGGGATATGTGGGGCTCATGGATCATAGTGTTTCAGCATCGAGCTCCAGCCTTGCAGTAGCTGGGGAAAGTAATGGAGATGACTTTGTGACCCTGGCTCTTGATCCCTGGCCTTAGGGCTGCTTTCTTGAGTATACCGAGTCCCTGATTCTCCTTCTTCCTCTGGGTCAGAGGCAGGAGCTGCCCCACTGGGTCAGTTCTGTGGTTCTGGAGATATTTCTAGGGGTCTGCTGTTTCTCCAGTCCTGGTATTAAATCTCTTTCTTTTTTTTAAAGTATCTGTACTGCTTCCTGTTTCCTGTTCACCGAAGGGGCTTTATAAAGATACCAAATATCTTGTTGAGAGCAACTGAACCAATATGCTGAGTTTAGAAAGAGCCACAAAATAGGAGAGTGAACTTCAATCTCAGGCAGCAGTTTCTTCTCACTCAGCCAGGATTCAATCCCCCCTGGGTTGGTGTGGACAAGGGGACTTTTCCTGTGGCCCTGAGCCCACTGTGTCCCTGTCTTCCATGCTGGGTTGGGATTAGGGTGAGCAAAAAAGGTCACTAGCACAAAACTGAAGGGGGTTCTCACTCCCAGGCATCGTATGAGCACAGGATGGCCCCAGCAAGTGAGCCCCTCCTTCAGCTCTGTGCCTTGTACCCCTGGCTTGCTTTGCCCCCATGCCTGTCCTGCCCACAGTTCTCACCTGGGTGGACCTGGCTGACCAGTGCAGAGAATTCTTGGTCTCTGCACATACTCTGGTTCAAAGAACCGCCTGTGAACACCTCTACAGTCTGCCCCGCGCTGTGGGGCGACAGTTCCGCAAAGCTCTCTGCCTTTCCTGGCCTGCTGGGTGATGGAAGGCTTTCATCCTCAGACTTAAAATGTGTTCCACTCACCGTGGCTCCAGGACATCTCAGGTTCTGTCGTGAGGTACCTCCAGGGGGATGGCAGCTCAGGGCATCGCCCTGCAAGCACTCGAAGCCCAGTGCCCAGTCACTTGGCTGGATGAAGAGAAGCACATATGCCCAGCTGCGGCAGGGAGCGCGCTGCTCTGCTCCAGCTGGAGAGGCCTCCCTGCTCAGGGACTCCAGGGGCCTGGGGTCACGGGAGGGAGACCGAGTGGCTACTGGCTCGTCAATACAGATGTGCAGAGAAGAGCTCAACCTGGATAGAAAACAGGCAAGTGTGCGTGAGTGTGGCCGAGCAGAAAGTGATTTTTTCACCCCTCAAACTGTCTGATAGTAAATGATAGAGAATTTTAGGGGCTGAGATGACAACTGAGCATGCGGGGTCTCCTCCCAGCATCCCCCACGCCATTGGCTAAGGGAAAGCAGGGAGCGCCACACAAAGAGCATTGCCGTCTTTTTCAAAAGAGAAAAATTAAAGTGGGTTCTCTCTGGCTCACAATGGCCACAGAGCTAGTAAAAGGAGACAGCCAAGCCCTCCATGCACCCTGCTGTAATGTTCACAGCCACTGCAGAGAGTGGCTTTTGAGGGGAGCTGGGCTCTCTCGGCTCAGAGATACCAGCCTTAGAATCATCAGACAAGCACCCTGACCTCAGGGACAGGCTCTGAAGACAGCCCAGCTGGGTTTCTAGGGAGTCCAGGAGCAGAGACAGAGGAAACCCAGCTGGGACACCTGCAGCCATTGTGTGTGTGTTACCTGAAGGAAGCAGAGCCCTTGGGCGTGAGGCAGAGGCTTCGTCTCATTACTTTCTGACACTCTGATGAAGTGTGTGCTGTTTCAAATCCTTGATTCCTTACCCCCAATACCAACATCCCAAAAACTCTGACAACCCGGAGATTTTTATGACTCACTTGGTGGCAAGTCCTGGACTGAAGTGACGTGAGGTTATTTACAGTCTTAATTACTCCATTTACTGTAAATATTTATATGTTCCCCTACAGGAACATTAATGTGTTTGACTGCTGGGTGTTCCCCAGTATGCACCATTACATACACCATATAACTTTCCTAAAACCCAACATTTCTGAATATTGAGGCATGCAGATATATATTTATATGTCTGCATATAAACACATACATGTACTTTATAAACCATATAACTGTGTACACTAAATAACTAAAAAATTACCATTTCTGAATGTTAAAACATGGATATATGTATATATATACAAATGTCTATATGTATATAAACTTTTTATGTTTACATATAAGCTTTATATGTGTGTACACATATACATATGCATATACAGTTTTATGGCATATACCTTATGTATATATGTTTATCTATACTGTACCCATCATATAATTTTATACATCCTGCAACTTTTCTGGCTCAGAAACTGTAACATTCTAAACTGTAACATTCCAGAGTGTCCGAATATCTGATCCTAAGATTAAATTACAATGGGCTTGTACTATTGCCATTTTATATATATTTTATATATTGCCATTTTATATATAAAGAAAATTGAGGCTCTGTGAAGAAGGAGTTATCTTGCCAACACCCCAAAGCCATTAAGTGACAGGCAAACTTGAACCAGGGCTCTCTGACAGCCCATCCTGTGCCTTCACTGCCAGCAACAGGCCCTACGCTTCTTAAATACGTGTGACTTCAGAGACTAGAGAGCTAGTCACACTGTGCGGGCCTTTCTCAGAATTAGAGCGGAGACTGAGACTGTGGCCCCGCCCCCACGGTCCCTGATTGGATTTCCATTCTAAGGTCTTTGTAGAGCCCCTTCAGTTATTTTTATAATAAACTTCAAAAAGCTTTCTGTATTTTGGATATTTATTATTTTTGGACACAGTGGCAAGCAGAGATTTCTTCACAGAAAGCCTGGCTTTTAATGAAGCCTTTTGTATTGGAAATGTATTCATGTGACTGAAATAGAATAAACTCTTGGGCATTTCTCCCCTCTGTCCCCTGCCACGTCATCCCTTCCTCCCTCTGAACCCTTGCTTGTCCTGGCCCCTGCTAGCACTTCCCTCTGATCCTATTCACATTCGGTAATTAATTCATTCAACAAACATTATTGAGTCCCTGTTGCTGCCGACAGTGTGGTATAAGAGGTTTCATGGTTTATTAGAAGCTTGCTGGTCTGACAGACAAAAGATTGAGGTTCTGGTGCTGCAAGAGTTTGAACAAGGCCCTTCCTGCTCTGGACCTCTGTTTAACCATGTGTGAAATGAGGAAATAGATGAGAGGATGAAAAAAAAAAGAGAGAGAGAGAGAGAATCTGTCGAAAGGTATAGAAACCTCACACAAATAGGATTAAACACTAAAGAAGTGTAGATCTTGGCATAGACTGGCCAAGGTACTTGATTTGGCCCTTTTCTGGATATCCATTTAACCATCAGGGTGAATTGCCTCATGTTGATGAAAGGGCTGCCAGCAGCAACTGCAATCACATATTTCTCAGCCAGAGAGAGAGAGAGAGAGAGAGAGAGAGAGAGAGAGAGAGAGAGAGAGAGAGAGAGCTATTTTCAGCATTAAGCAGTTACCAAAGTGATCACTTAGAGCCACGTTGTTCTGAGTGACCCTACATTGGTTCTAATGGGTCACCTGGACCTGGAGAGATTATTAAATATTTTGACCATCCCTAGTGGAAAGAGAGTGTCATTTCTAATAGTCACCAAATTCCAGGATTGGCTTAAGCCTAAATTAGCTGATCCAATCCCCACAGCAAGCAAAGTTTAGGATTGTCCCACCTGGTTTTGCAATAATCAGGTCCACCCCTAGAGCTGAGGTTGAGGTCAGTTCTGCCCACACTGTATGATTCCCCCCAAGGGGAGGGTGTGACTGAGGTCCTTCCTAGTTGAACTTTCTTTCCTTGCTCCTAGGCTGTAAAGTGTGCCTCCCACCTTCACGTCTTCTTGCTTCAGTCTTCTCATGTAGTTCAGTCACACTGTTGGGGGGGTGCTACCATTGTCTAGGGATTCTGCCATCAGCTTTTAATCTTCTAAGAATGTTCCTCTGAGTCTGTATATAAGGACAAGGGGAAGCCCACACACAGGCTACTGTGCTTGGTGGTGCCAGCCTGGGCTGAGCAGGAAGAGGATTGCTTTGGGCAAAACATCTGTGTACCTACAGGGCATCCCCTTTGCCTGGCACCTAGGTGGCACTGAATACATGAAAGTTAATCAGTTTTTTAAAATATAAAAGTAATAAGTGTTTGTTTTTATAAAAAACTCAAATGGCTATGTGAAAAATACTCTCCCAACTAATACAATTCCAAGAACAAATGACAATTATCCACATTTTGTATAATCTAGTTATGTTCTATGAATATCCCAAAATGTATAAGCAGTACACGTGTGTGCGCATGCGCACACACACACACACTTCTATATGAAGTGAAGTAAAATATACTACACAGGGATTCTAGTATAGACAAATGTTTGTTGAATGACTAAAGGAATGTCAAAAACCAAATGCGGAGTTTGACTCTGACTGTGAGTTGTTCTGAAGAGATAGGGATTACTTTCACCCTTGCTATCCACGGTGGTCAGTCAGAAAACAACCCACACAAGTTACTGTAACAGAGATTTGAATATAGAGGACTGATCAAACTGGGCTGGAGGACAGGGAAGACAGAAAACGGTCACCAGGACATGCAAAGATAGTAACTACAAAAGAGCTGCTATCCCCATAGGGCAGGCAACAAAGAGATGGGGATTGTTAGAACCTGTAAGCTTGGAGAACCACAGAGCTGGGAAGGAGGGGTACAGCTGACAGGTGCTGACGGCTCAGAGGGAGACATGCTGTGGCTGGTTCTGAGAGTGTGACAAAAGGGGGTGAGCTGGAATCAACCACGGCTGGTGGGTGAGAACATGTGGCTGGGTGACGCTGCCAGGAATAGAAGCAAATGGAATAGAGCAGGTCCGTCGCCCCTCCTCTGGTCTCCCTTGTTCCCCCAGTGGCAATGGGAGGGAGCCTTGTGGTGGTGGGGGGGGCTGGCCCCAGGGGAGACAGGATCTGCAGAGTTCCTTCCCCAGCATCACCAAGCAGAGTGGAAGGGTGGCTGGGGCTGCAGAGAAGTGTGTGTTTAACTCGATTCTGTTTGCTCAGAGCTTTGTGCAAATGAGAGAAAAGCACCTGCTCTGGGCAGCTCGGTCTCCTGTGCCAGGTGCAGGGGCAGGTGAACAGAATTAGAAAAAGGGGCCTCTTCCTCGCCATCCCAGGCTGCACAACTGGGCAGAAAGTATGGGTTGGATTTTAGTCCCCAGTTGACCCCCGGCCAGGTGCACAGCTGCACAGCTCTGTGGTGTGGTAGTCTATGTGTCCAGCTCAGGGCACACCAATGAAAACAGCTTTTTCCAAACACGGTGTACTGTGACTGGAAACCCTTGTGGGGATGAGTTATCCCAACACAACAGGGAGCAAGCAGTGCTGAGGCCACCCTTCTGGGGGCCAGGGGTTTAGGATGCTTATTAAGAGGACTCTGTGACCCCGGGGTGCCTTATAGCTCACGGGTGCCCTGTCTCTTCTCAACACAAGACCAGGTCCTGAACTACACGGGGATGCTTCTAGAGACGAAGGCATAGAAAATGGAAACATTTTTCTCAGCAAACCTGGGACAGGAAGCTGTTTCTGAGGGCTTGTGTGTGACAGGAACCCAGCTGGGGTTGTTGGGAGTCTTCAGTAGGTATGAGAGAAATTTGAAAGGTTATTTCAAAATTATTTACAATAGAGTTTGCAAAGTGAATGGGATCCTAGAAATGATCTAGTCGTAATGCTAATGATGATGATAGTGGCTGTCTTAGATTAGGTTTCCTGGAATCAGACTCTGAGAT
The DNA here is from genome assembly GCA_004024925.1 of Scalopus aquaticus. Lineage (NCBI taxonomy): Eukaryota > Metazoa > Chordata > Mammalia > Eulipotyphla > Talpidae > Scalopus > Scalopus aquaticus. The sequence goes on from PVIJ01001961.1 coordinate 38,374, forward strand.
GGGGGTGTGTGAGGAGCTGGGGAGTAAGGATTCATGGAAGCACACATGCCGAGATGTGAGGTCCTAATTGGGCCCATGGTGGGGTCCCTGGGGGGGAATCCAACTTTCAGAGTTACCCCCAATGGAGATAAGAAAGCCTGGTCTTGCATCCATCCTCCTTTGGAAGGAGGTATAATGAGGGAGGGCATTTTGCTGCAGCCTAAGACAGGCTGAAGTGAGGGGTGAGTTAGGAGCTCCTGGGAGGGAGGTCTGGGTGGGGGAAGAACGGAGGTGGGACTGGCTTGTTGGCTCTGAAAAGGGTATCCGAGCAGAGAAACCAGCATCCGCCACCCCGGGAGGCCAGCCACCATGCTCCCGCCCCTTGGTCACCCACATCGGGCTAGATGCTTTGCGTGTAAACCGCTCCAAGTCTTCCCCATCCCAGGGGGCGGCACTGACACCCAACCCCACTTCTCAAAACAAAGTTATAGGCGTTGTCCTTCGTCCTTCCCTTTACTCCCCTCCCCACATTGGAATCCAGCACAGGATTTATTGGCTACACTTCAAAGTACATACTGAATCTGTCCTCTTCCTCCATTCCCATCACACTGCCCTGAGCCATCCGGTGTCCCTGGCCAGCTGCTAGGATGTAAAGACATCCTAGCATGTCTTCTTGTGCCCACTGGCCTGCCCTGCTGCCCATTCAGAATGACCCCCAAATATCACTCTCTTCAGTAAAGCCCTTTCATGGCTTCTTGTTGAACTTGCGGTGGGAGGCCAGGACCCACTCTATTGGTTCCCTTCTTCTCCAACCTCTGTTTTTCCTGATCCAAAGTATTCTAGCCACACTGCTTTTCTCCTGATTCCTTGACCATGTCGAGCTCATTCTTGTTCCAGAGTTTTGGCAGTAGCTCTTCCCTCTGTCTGGAGTGACCTTTCCCCAAACCCACCATGGCATGACCTTGGCATTCAAGCCTCAGCTCAAAGGTCACCTGTTGCTTAGGCCTCCCCTGGCCACCCTAGTTAAATGATTACTGAAGGGTCCTTCCTGGTGGCACAACAGGTTAAATCTCAGCACTATGAAGCTATTTGCAGCCACTGCAGCGTGAGTTCGATCCCCAGCCAGGGAGCTTCCCATATGGCGCAGCAGACCTCTCCTGCCTCACCTGCTGCTCTCCTGAGCGGTGTATATTTCAGTAGATCCGCCTGTTCTGCTCCCCACTCTATCTCTGGTGAATTCTCTTGCCACCGCACACCTCTGGTTTACACCCCAGCATTGTATGCATAAATAAATAAATCTTTAAAAAAAATGATTGCTGGAGACATCAGGGTAGTTTGGTTTCTTGCCGTCTAGGTGGGTTGCCTGCAATTGATCAAAGTTCCCTTTGTGCAAAATAACCTGGTGCTGGCTGTCTCTCTCGGAGGAAGGTTCTTACACAATCTATTTTCAGGCCCCCTGGAGTCATCTGAGGGTTGTTGGCCTGCCACAGCACAGCCTCGCTGGGTGTTGAGAAGGGGGCACTCAGGAAGGTACAACTCAGCCTGGCTGCTCCCAGTGAGCCAGCTAGCAAGTGGAAAGAGAAGCCCCTGCACCACTGGGTTCTTAATTGCTCCGGAAACTGCCCAGCTCTTGGTCCAGCTGAAGGGAAATTTGGTTGCTTGGTCTAAGGCTTGGGGCAAGTAGGAACAGAGATGAGGTTGGAAACATTCTTCACATGTGTGTTCTCTTTGGTCATTAGAGGAGAAAAACAAGCTGTTGCAGTGTTTGAAGGAAACCATCATCCAATTTACAAGTAGTTATTGGGTTCTGACTGTCATTAGGCATGGAAGGAGCTGGGCCAGGCCCTGGGGCTCTAGTAGTATTATACAGTCCCTTTTGTCACGGAGAAGCATATTCTAGGAGGGGAGACTAGCCCAAGGAAAGAGGGGCAGGACAATAGGAGCAGAGACCCCATGCTGCATCTGGCTGTGTTGGGTTCTCATACCAGCAAGCTCCTCACACATAGCCAGGGTGTGCCAGGAACCGAGAGGCCAGGCAAGTCATGAGGGCCGAATTCCCAGGAAGGGGCCTGGAGAGCTCCTGGGGGCAGAGGCGGTGAGAGATTTCCTGCAGGAGGTGGGCTTGGAGCTCCCTGGAGGCCGACTGTCATTGTGAGGATATCGCAGGAATGATGGGCCGGCCAGCCCATCTCAGCACAGCTCTGCTTCTGTGCCTCCTCTCTTTCCCCGCATTGCCTCCCCTGGGTGGAGAGCACTCAGGGATGACTTGCCTGTGGGCCCCAGGGCCACACTACCTGGCTGAAGCACTGCAGTCTCCAGTAAACCCACACCAGAGCTGGTCTCTGGCTGGGAAGTGCCCTGGCACCTGAGAATCGCTTCTCGCCAAAAGCTAAGGCTGGTGTTTGAGTCTCCTCGTTGATTCCTTTGGAGGAGGGCGGAAACCGCTGTCCAGAGGGATGAAGGGGTGAAGTGGAAAAACATGGGCTGGCTTCAAAGTGGAGCACAGGGAGGCCGGGAACAGTTCTGCTTTGTGAACAAAGTCAGGCTGAAGGCAGAGGGAGAGAGCGCCTGGGAGGGAGGTGGGGAGGGAGTCAGCTCTTGGTAATTTGAAGTTAATTTTGAATTGCCTTGAAAATCACCATGCAGCATCCAGTTCTGCCTTTGATGGTCGAAAGAAACCAGCTGCTTTTATTCCTCTTCAGGACTTGTTTTCCCCCCAGCAGTGAAGCAAATTAGGCAAAGCAGCAGTGGAGGTTGCAGTTGGTATAATTTCTGAAGAAAAGGTCGGGCTAATTGTTGGTTAGGAGCTAATAGAGATGAGGCATATTTCTCCCGCCTGCTCCGTCCTGCCCTGGATAATGTCTCATTGGCATCTTCAAAGACAGACACTCTCAAGATTTTCTTACCACCCAGGGCCCCTTTTCTAACCACCAGGGGACTGGCACCATGCTAAAATATTTTGGGGGGACAGAGGCAGAAAGGATATGGCCTCTTTGCCGAAGTGTGGCCCTTCAGAGTGGCAAACTGTAACCCTCTCCCAGGGCTTACATCAGTGCGACAATAGCAGTGCAGGGTTTGGGGGAGCATAGTTTCCCCTTTTGCTGTTGCCTCATTCTTGTTATGAACTCAGCTGTAAAAAAATAAGATCTTGACAGCTTCTTTGAAGGATAGGCAAGGCGGCCCTGTCTCTGGAAAGTCTAAAATGGACTGTTGTGTCACATCTTAGCAGCCAGCTGAGAAGCATGCCGGTGCTGTTTAGGGTTCTTACAGGGCTGTTTTGAAGTGTCTGAAAGCTGGCAGGATGCCAGGACCGGGGAGGTGCTTGACCCTGAGATGGGAGGAAGATGGAAAAACTGTCATCGCCCTCAGCGAGTGGTTCCTCCTTGCTAGAGGTGGAGACACTCATCGCTAAGGCAGGCTTCTCCTTTGAGCTACTGAAACCACCGGAATGGACCCTGGGGTCTATTAAGTGATTTTTCCTCCTGCTGTTTCAGGGAAAATGGGGAAATAACCCTAATGCCGATGTCTTCGGTGACAATACCGGAGGGAATTTGTTGCACGTGGCAACAGGAGGGGGCTAAGCCTCTCCTGTGTCTGCCTTCCTCCCTCTCCCCTTTCCTTGCTGACTGTGCCTCCCGCCACCCCTCTGGTCCATGTGCGTTAGTCAGGCAGTTTAGTTACTGGATGCTGCCGACCCAGAAAGAACAGTTTCCCCTTGGTTCCTTCCTGAGTGTGATCGGGATGAAGAGGGTGTGTGCGGGGGCGGGGGCTGGGGGGAATGTCATTCAACTGTATTTTGGAAACTTGGGATTCTGCCCCAACCCAAACTTCCTTGGAGTGAGGTGTATTTCTGTTCCCAACAATAATCCTAAGGTAGCCAAAAGGTGAACCCAGAAGATTCAAAACTTTATTCTGGTTCAGTCACACAGATTCCCTTATTGGGATGCCATGATCTCAGAGCACCAGTGTGGTGATCACCTGGCAGAGTCCTCCTACAGTGGCCATGTGGGCCCATGTGAGCATCTAATGCGTCTATGAATGTTTAATGAAAATGCTCTTCTTACTCTTGCACCTGAGCCTTCTGGGTAAGGGTCTGAGCATGGGCAGGAGATCGATGGGGAAAGGGTATCTACTGAGATGACCTGGGGAGGTGGGGCAGTAGCCCTGGTTCCTGGGGAGGGAATACCTTAGATTCGTATTCAGAGGTACAGGGGAGGGACATTAATGAGCTGTGTTGTTCAAGACCACCCCTGGAGATATCCATTATCACAAAAGAAAATTGCCCAGTGCAGCTCTCCCAAATGGTCAAAGTGCCTTAAATTTAAAGAACTGCTCAGTCTGCCTTCCCCTGCCAGACAGCTCTGACTGTGCTTTGGTCCCCAGCACCCTAACCTTCCTGAGAAGTCTATCAGAAAGGCAAGGATGGTTCCAGCTCCTGCACTACACACACAAAACTGCTGCCAATGCCTCTGGATGTCTTCCCTACCCTGTCCTCATAGCTGTTGCTCGTTCATTCCAAGGGTGGATGAATGTCACCCAGGTAGGGCCATGGAGAAATAGGACCATTTGGATGGGCTGCCTTTAGGCAATCTCTCCAAACCTAGGTCTAGACTAGATTTGATCAGTTATTTGGACAGAACTGGGACACATGGTAGGTCTCAGTTGGGGAACCCCAACAATTATAAATAATTTTTTCTTCTAGGGGGCAACATAAGACCCTCTGGGACTACTTGTGTGAAAGCTGGACATTAACTTGCCTCCCTCCTGAAAACACAGTGACCTACACCCTGGGGGGTCATCACAAGAACCTTCAGGCGTCTAAGCAAACACGGCAACTAGGTGCCCAAGCCCTGGGATGACGGCAGATCCTGGTGGCGGGGGTAGGCGGGGGTTCCGGGCAAGTACCCAACTCATACTTGTATGAGCCCTGTAACCAGCTAACCCTTGAGTGGGGGTCTTTTGCTTAGAAAAGATGGCGTTGTCCCTGACTTCAGCTGAAGCCCCTCCGGCCTGGACTATGCCAGGCTTGCATGCCAGCCTCCACTCACCAGCCAGGATTGCTAGGGATCACAGACTTTTGCTGCCCGCGCTCTACCTGGATCGCTGCCTGGGGCCAGGTGGAAAGGCCAGCACAGAAATGTAAGGCGGTATGCCCCCGGCTCCCCCAGGTGGACCCTGGGTGTTTATGGCCTCTGTTCAGATGACCTGGTCTACTCCCCTGGGAGGGCTTGGTGGAGGTCAGTCCTGTGAGTTAGTCTCATCTTGCCATTTGGAGTCCTGTTGGGAGTTGCTTTAATTAACTGCTGTGTGATACTAACTGAACAGATTTGGTCCCACTCTCTGTCGGTCATATTAATCAGAGTGACTGGCAGAGAGGTGTACTCAAGGGAAAATTTGCCAGAAGCGGAGACTGCAAACAAGGGGTGGATATCGCTGGGAGATTATTCTCCATGTGCCTGTGGGGTTTCTGGATGTCCAGTGAGCAGGGCCACCGCCTGCCTTTATTCCTGGCCACCTTCTCAGGAATGTTGTATAGCGAACAGCCTTAGATGAGGTCTCTCTCCAGAGAAGAGGGCAGGCAGCCTCACTGTTCCTTCTAAAAGATACACCTCTCCTAAGCGTGGTGTTTCCTTCCTTAATGCAACCCACTCTATGAGCAGGCATCGTCTGGTTCTTTTTTGGGTCTCCTTCTGGGAACTGGGGTTGGGGACTGAGGTGAGAAAATGCTGGTGCTCCAGCTTTGCTATTTCTGTGAGTGATGAGATCCTTTGTCTCTGGCCCAGGAGTCTTGTGTCTCCACCAGCCACCAGGAGGGCACAGTCAGCTAGCTTCTTAGCTTGCAAGTGGGGTAAATTTCCAACACCTCACCATTCTTAACAGCCACATCTGGTCTAGACACCCCAACCCCCTTAAGTGTGGTGGGCAAGAGGATTGAAGTTGGGGAGGACTGCTGTGTCAGACTGTGCTGCCGGCTGGTGGGGAGGTGAGGACACCATCCCCAGCTCTCCTTTGTCTGCCCTGGCAGCCAATTCTGCATATAGATCAGGGGTGTTGGCTGGAGAGGGCTAGGAGGGGCCCCTAAGGGTCAAACCATTTGGTTTCTACCACAATCCTCCACACAGCACAGCCTCTGTTTCCCCATCTGCCAAGCGAGGGAACAACAACCCAACTTCAGAGGGATCCAATGGAGACTAAATCAGCAGGTCGGCCCAAGGAAGCCCCAGGAAGGTAGCACTTGCTGTTGTTGTTTCTGTTATCCTCCTCATTGATAACATTCTGATCTCGGCTCATTCTTTGCAAGGCTTGCCTCTCCCTCTTAACAGCCTGTCTGTAATCTGAGTTTATCTTTTCTACACTGAAATTGGCCAATTTACATGGCACCCCTCACCACAGTCGCTGGATGTGCCACTAATCTAATTAGACTAATCTTGATTTCCTGGATTTAATTACTTTTAATTTAATTAATTTAGAATGCAGTACACAGGGTGATTAATTAGGGAACGTTACTGAGGGATTCGGAAGGTGAAGTGCAGTAAGTGTTTAAATATCATTGTGGCTACTTGGACTAGTTGTCACTTCACACTGGAGGAGACCATGCTGGGGCGAGCTCAGAGCCCCGGGGGATGGGATTAGAGTGGAAGCCTGCTGGCACCCCACTCAGTGCCCAGTCGGCCATTGTTTCCAGTGACTTCCAGTGACTTTCACAGGGACAGAGAAGAGGCAATTGGTTGCAGTGGCCATCCGGCTGACACGAATCGTGAGGGCTGAGGACAAACTGTTTCACTGTGGTTTTCATGCATATGGTAATTCAGCAATCACAGGCTCCCTCTGGGTTAATACACGCTGCAATATTTTTATTTGCTACATACACTTACTGAGCATCTGGAATAATGACAATAATAGTAATAATGGTGATAACATCAGCAAACACAGTGCCACACGCCAGGCACTGTTCTAAGAAACTTAGTATTGATGAACTCACAATTGTCACAGGAGTTAAGCACTATGAATGAGGTACGATTGTTTCCACTCTCTGAAGGAGGAATCTGAGGCCTGGGTTAGCGCTGCGGGGATGCTGGTTGCTTGTGTTGTGCAAAGGGACAAGTGGACTATGGTCTGTAGCAGACCGGTGGGGCAGACAGGTTAGGGCTGGGCCTTGTAGCTGGAATCCTTCATGTCACATAAGTTTGCTTCCCGCATCTCTGATAGGTCAGAACAGCAACGACAAAACTCATAGGACCCTTCCTGTGGGTCAAGTACACCTGTGAAGACTTGTGTGTTTGCCCTAGACAAGGCTAGGGAGACTGCCTGGGGTTCCCCCATAACTCATCTGGGAGCCAGACCGAAAGGCCAGGCAGAGCCACCTTCCCTCACGTCCCCTCCTCCTCCATCCACTTCAAGAGGCCATTAGCTCTGCCCCAGTTTCACACTGCAGTTTTGTCAGGCCCTCGAAAGCAGAGCTGCACCATATCCTCCAACCTGAGCTGGACCCTCCACCCCAAGTTCACTGAGCATCTCAGAGCTCGATCCTGCCCTCCTGGAATGACAGGCCAGGGTATGGGTAAGGAAAGGAGCCAGTGGGGTGGGGACTCCACTCCCCGATGCACAGGCAATGCTGATGGGCTGGACCCTCTTGCCTGGAAAAGTAAAGACACAAGGGCCGGTAGGTGGAAGTCATAGAGAGGTTCTTTATAAGAAAGAATTTTCCAGTAGACCAAGCTGTCTTAGCTAGAATGGACTCATCAACAGTATTAATCCCTGGAGCTGTTCAAGCAGAATACCACCAAACACCCACCAGTGGAAGGTTTCAAATAAAAGTAGACTGGCAATGATTTGCTTACCTGGTCTTCTCTCCCTGGATGGCCCTTCCCTATTCTTTTCAGCTGGTCAACTCCTATGCAACTTTTAAGTCTCAGTTTAGGCATCACTTCCTCCAGGAAGCCTTCCCTGCACATTTCCATCATCCCCAACTGGATCAGGAATCCTGTGCTCCTAGAAGGCCCTGGGCATTTCTTAATCATTGCACTCACTGCACATTGCAACGACATGCCTATGAGTTTGTTGCATTTGCGTCCTATGCGTGTCACCCTCTCCATAACCCTGCATGGGAGTTATGGTATCTTGGAGAAGGGAGAACCAGAGGCTCAGTAGGCTACGGACCTTGCCCTTGAAGACCAGAGAAGGCAGAGAGAGTTGGGTCTGATTTCCAAACCCAAAGTCTACATCGTCCCACCACAGGACTGCACTGCTTTCTTAGCAGGGATCTCGAGTTTTGTGATTCACGTGGGTATGGGCTTGCATAAGAGCTGTGTAACTGGGCCATCAGGGGCCATGCCACCAAGGGGTGGCACAGGGACCGTCCTTGGCTCACTGTGAGCACAACTGAACCCGCACATCAGCACATGTGCTCACTCTCTGCGCTCACTCCCAGGGGTCATGGGGAGGCCAGGGAGAAATGGGACCCAGAGCAGCCACAACCTGGGTCTCTCCTGCACCTGTGGGGCTGGTTTGAGTCAGAGCCAAAGCCCCTCTTAGCACCCTCATTCCTTGAATTAACTAAGGTGAGAGGAGTCCTGCACTATGGTTTTAAGGCTGGATTCCATTTCTATTAAGAGCGCTGCTGGCCCCGGAAGATTAACTCACAGTCACCCCTGTGAAAGCTGATCCAAGTGGAAAATGAAGTTAGAAAATTCCACCTTCCCTTTCCCTCACATCTCAGCAGATTAAGGGAAGGCCTGATGCTGAGTTATAGGGATTTATGGGAATGTGCAGTTGCTGGCTGTTAAACACTCACTCTTTGGGATGTTGGCAACCTTGCTTCCTATAAATCCTTGCTGGTATTTCTTAGCCTTTCCTTGCCAGCAGTGCGGAGGCCTGCAACACCTTTCCGTGCAGTAGCCTGTGAAAATATTGAAGTCGAGCCCAGAAAAACACCAGCATAGAAAGGCGAAACTTTGATGTTTGCTGGTTATTTTCAGACAACCCTTGCCAAATCTTAATTTTTCTAGTTTACAAGTAAGGGATTCTGACCATCTGTCTGCTGTCAACCGATGTTTGTTTGGATGAAGATTTTATTTTTTTTCTCCCAATCTAGCACTCCTGTTCTTACAAGTAGTTTATTGGACTTCACAAATGTCAGCTTTTTGCAGGCATTTTGTAAGCAGCTTATGATTTAGTATTTAATCAAAATTGAGCAGTCAGCATCTGTAATCAATCTGAAGCAGGCGTAATGATGAGATTGAAGCTCAAAATCCAGCAGGACCACAATTGAGATCGCTTAACTTTATAAGAACTAAGTTTGCACCTGAAGGTATGGGGTGGGCAGGATGATGGAGGAAATGAACACTAATGGAGTACCTATTGTGTGCTCTTTTGTGACTATTTCGAGTGCATAGCAAGCCACCTCACTCAGGGACTGAAAGCAGCGAGCATTGTTTAGCTCATTGGTGAATGAATCAGCTGGGAGCTGCTTCTAGCCTTGGCTGAGCCCTTTACAGGTTTGGAGAGAGATTGGTTCTTGGTTGATCTTGGCTGGCCTCATCTGGGACAACTGGAGTGACTTGTTGCACACCACATGTTTCTTGTCCTCCACTTGGCAGGCCCAGGCACACGCTCCTCGTCGTGCAGAGAGCTAAAGCCAGCAAACCCAATCAGTGCTCTCGCAGTCTTCCATCGGCACCCCCTTTGATAATATCCCATTGGCCGAAGGGGGTGATCTGGCCTAACTCTGAATTCAAAGGGGGGGATACTTACCTCCTCCTGACAGAGAGAGGAATGACAAAGTCACAGGCAAAGGCCATCTGACAGGGAGGATTGAAGAATTGGGGTTCCTTAATTCAATCAGACTAGAACAGTGATGCTGGAAATGCTATAAAGGAAGTTATTGTTATAACCCCAATATCCAGATGGAGAAAGAAATCCAGAGAGAAAGTCATTCATTTAAGATATCTCAGCAGCTAGCCACGGAGAAGTTAGCCTAACTTCTGAATTATTTCCTTTTGATTTCTTGAATCTGTTTTTCAGAGAAGTGGGGTGGTGTAGTGCCAGCAAGGCACAGGGCAGGTTCTCTATGATCCGGGCAGATTGGTAAGGGAGAGTCCTGGAGCCCCCGTTGCTTTTTAGGCTTTTAATGATCCTTCTACACCATTTGTGGTGTGGCAACCAGGTGCAAGGCAGGCAGGAGAGCCGGGGGGCCAGGAGGCTGGCAGGCCTCCTAGCCCCTGGCAAATCTTTGCTCTTTTTGGGTGCTCTGGCATTTTCTCGTGGTTTCTCCACTGCTCTCTGGTGCACTCTCCTCTGCCGCCCCCGCCACTCTCTGCCTCACTCTGCCACCAACCTTTGTGACGCTGCCCTTATATGCTCAGCCTTACCCACTTACGCAGGCCCACACAATACTCTAGGTGTCCACCACCAGGCATGCATGCCCTGAGCCCACGCTCCCCAGCATTCAAGGCTGCAGGTTATGGTCACAGAGGCCAGGGGCACATAAGCCTGAGCAATCTTCATCTACCCTATGGGTAGGGCAGGGTTCTTATAAATCATTCATCCACTTCGTTTTACAGATGGCAGAATCGAACCAGAGAGGAGAGTGGTCTCAAGACTCCCAGCAGAGTGGCAATTCATGAGAAGGCCAGACTCTCAGGAGCCTGGGGACTCACACCACTGAGATCCATCCTAGGACTTCTTCTGTAGGGAGCCAGCGGAGTACCCCACACTCTCACTGCCAGCCATGAAAATAGCACCACCAGGCAGGCTCTGCAGAGGCCCAGCTTGGACATACAGCCTTCAGAGAATCACCTACTCTTTCAGGGGTCCCCAGGTGAGGTGAGGAAAGGAAGCCCTTGCTAGGTTTGCTAGAGAAGAATGGTAACTGCTGAAGGCATTTTATGACATCACTGCTAAATTCTTTCCTTATTTGGTGCTATGGACTGACCCAAATTCGTATGTTGATGCCCTAACTCCCAGTTGACTATGTCTGGAGATGGAGTCATTAGGAGGTAAGGTCAGAGGGATGAGGCCCTAATTCAACAGATCTGTGGCCTGATAAGAAAACTGAGTCTTCTCTCTCTGCACACACACACACCACACCGAGAAAGGCTATGTGAGCACGGTGAGAACAAGGCCGTCTGCAGGCCCGGAGGAATGTCCTCACCAGGATCCAGGCATGCTGGCACTGTGATCTTGGACTTCCAGCATCCAGAACTGTAAAAAATTTCTGTTGTCTAAGCCAACCCACTCACTCTATGGTACTTTGTTATGGCAGCCCAAGCTGACTGGGGAAGTTGGGGAATGAGGTTATAAAGTGCTCATTTATGCATGTGCTTAGGTCATGCTTGTTAAGAAGGAAACTGAGCACCAATATTTAATAACCGTGACTATAAGCCAACACTTATTGAGCACATGTTGTGGACAAAATCTCTATGCCTCACTGGGGTGGCAGCCTGCCGTGCTCCCAGGGCATGGCACAGTCTTCCCTTGACCCAGATTTCTGCCCTGTGCTTCATGGAGGCAGTCAACCAAGGTTTCAATAGGCAGGTCTTTTGCTCCTGGGCTTAAGGGAGTAGGGCCCAGTAGGAGGAGGCACAGCTGCCTGGTTAATTGTCCAGACAGCTCCCCACTTGGATCCCAGAGCAGCAGGGACCTTTGGGAGGGTCCCTGTGTTGTTTGTCACTCCCCTGCAGCACCCCGTGGACAGTGAGATTTTTTTTTTTTTAGTAAATGAAATCTGATGCTTCAGGATCATGAATTCAGGCGACCCTGCCACCTTAGCTCTATTCCCTCTTGTTTGTCTATTCCCACATGAATTTCAAGGAGCTGTTCACAGAATCTGGAAGGACAGTCTCAGCCACGATCAGTAAGTGCTGACTAGCTGGACCAGCTGGAAAGGGCAGTGACTGGGGACTGAGTGTGCCTTCTTGCTCCTCCACTACCACCTTCCTGTCTCCCAGGATCAGCTGAGAGGGCTGGTAAAAATTGTCAATAGGAAATGAAGCTCTGGAAAGAAACTGGGGTACTAAGAATCAAACTTGCCAGTACCCCCACCTCCTTCACTCTAGCTGACCCGGCCTCTGGCCCCCAGTCGGTGTCCCCAGTGCCCTCAGCTCCCCCCAGTCCTCAAAGTCCCTCTCCTCCATCCTGACCTCTCTGGGGGTTTGGGGGAAGGCAGCATAGTACCAAGGAAAGAGCTCCCCTGACCTGAGAGGGCTCCACTCAATGACTATTTACCCAGCAGTCAACCCTTCTGCACCTCAGTTTCCTGCTCTGTAAAATGGCAAGGCATGGGTTATTGTGAGGTTGCCATAAAATCATATCATCACCCCAAAGAGAATGTCCTGGGCAATGACATCCAATTAACATTTATCAGTCACCTCCTCCCTCTTCCTGTGACCTGAAACTTTATGGCACTTTCCTAGCCCGTCAATAATTTAACATTGATCGTTTATTAAGCAGAAGCTTCCTAATGGGATGTTACTGACCTGGCGAAGAGCGGTTCTTTCTCTATGGGGTTGCCGAGGCCCCTGACAGAAGAGTAGCCGAAGGGGGCTGTTGTGGAGATGGCGAAGGGAGTGACTGGAGAGCAAATCCTCATTCTGTCAACTCCATGCCTTGGGAAACCCCTTGACCTCCTGAAATCTCACTTCCTGCAAATGGGGTTCATATTACCTTTCCCATAAGGTTTCTATAGAAACTGAAACAAGGTGGGTGAAACATTCAGCTCCTCGCCACTCCTTGCTCTGCCTCTCAGGCCAGCTTCAAAGAGGGGGGGTGTTGTCTCTCTAGTCCACCTGCAGTATTGCAATAGCAGGTGTTTCCCCAGAACTGGCCATGTTGTGGATGAGGAGGGAATCACAGAATCCTTCCTTTGGGCCCTAATAAGCAATTTCGCCTCCCAAAGTCTCTGTGGTAAGATACGCCTTCTGGGAAGCTCCTGGGTGGATGATCTGATTTAATTTTCACAACCACCCGCGTTTGCAGAGGGGAAACTAAGGCATAAAGAGGTTAAATTACTTGTCAGATCAAAAATATAGTGAATGGAGAGTAGGGAGAAGCCTTAGCCCAAAGCCCATGTCCCAGCACTGAGCCCTGCCCCCTCTCCTGTAATGATGCCTCCTTGAGGGTATTGCAGGAGTGTAAATAAATGACATGTGTGATGAGACTGGCACATTGCAGGCCTGTGATCACTGGAAGCCAGTTGAATCCATATCTAATTCCACTTTTCATTTTAAAGACGGGGAAACGGAGGCACAGCTTATGTATGTGACTTAATAGTCACGTTGAGAGTTGGCCGAGTTTGGACTTCCTGATGGCAAACTACTTTTGTTTTTCATTATGTTCTGCCTTGTGGGTAAAAATTAAAAGGAAAGAGAAGTTAATATTTTGGAAGAAAAGAGACAGAGAGGAGGTGGGACTGGATATATGAGAAGCCAGACCCTTCTCCATAACTTCTCTAACCACCAATCAGGGAGAGTCTATTTTCCCAGTTTATAATTTCACAGATGGGGTCTTAGAAGGGTGGGTGCCTCACCTGAGGCTGTTAGCTTGGGCTAGTAAGTGGGAGCCATATTGAACTCAGACCTGTCTTACTCTAAGTCTAGTGTGTTTTCTGCATTTCCATCCCAGAATCCCAAGATCAAGGTCAGCGTGGTCGCACTTATGACCACTGATTGCGGTGGAGGTGGGGGAGGAGGTGGGCTGCTGATATTAGTCCTTCAGAATACAGAGCCCTGGAGTGAGAAGGGATGGTTGAGAGTTGGGGGGGGGTTAGGGGCCAGGGTGGGGTTGGGGTGGTATGTCCCAGGACAAAAAGCAGCTCTTAAAACTGGAAGTGCCTGCATTTTTCCTTGGAGTACTGAGGGGTCCTTGGCAGAGCCATTTATTTGGTCTCTAAAAATCTAAATAGCCTCCTGGCCACGTTTGCCTAGTAGGGTAACTTTCAAAAGGCAGAGAGTGATTTTGCACTCACAGGTTTGAGAGTCAGATGCTGGTGACAGATGGAAAATACCTTGGAGCGCTCAGGTTTTGTGTTTCCCAAAGTTTATTGACATGTGCGAATGGAGTGGATGAATCCAACTGCATCAGCCGACTTGATCAGCCTAGAGAGGTCTCTGTAGCAGGATGCCAGGAAACTTTGTCATCTGCCACATTTTATTCAACACCTTTGTCAATGGTGGAATTACGTGGAATTAAGGTGTAGGGGAGAACACTGACTGAGAGTCTCTAAATGGTAAGCCACTCCCACTAGCATGGATGGTTTCATTCACTCCTCAGAGCATGTGTGTAAGTAGGCTGTCTTATCCTTTACAGACCAGGAGGACATGAGTGCCTGCCCAAATCCCAAAACCACTGGGTAATCAGATTTGGAACCCTGACTCCAAAACCTGGGGTTCTAATTGACCCAAGGTGCTGAAACGCCCTGTCACGGAGGAGCATGCAGGGATGTGGGAGAGGAAACAGAGAAGGTAGGAGGTGGAGTGAGTCAAAGGGCCTCAGCAGGGGTGAAATTAGCATTAGACCCAAGTTAATGCATACCAAGATGAAAGGCAAAAGAGACCTTTGCTTGCACTGGGGTTCAGAATACCCACTAGACACACACAGGATGTGGGGTACCTGGGTCAACAGCACAAGTGAAAAGATGTTGGTTTTTAGTTGACAGGAAGCCTTCTATGAGTCAACAGTGGGAGGTGGCAGTCAGAATACTAGTGTCTCCATAGAGGTACTCTGAGCAGAGAGGGGAGGGGCCACTCCCAAGTCATCTTACACCCAGGAAAAGGAGCTCGGGCCTGAAAAGTTACGTGGGACAGGAGCATTGCCAACCTGCTGGGTTCTCAGCCACAGCAGCTGTGTGTGTGGGGGGAGTGTCTGGTGGGGGCAGGAGGGTGTCCTCGCCGCTGCCTAAGCTCCTCATCATTTGTCATTAGCAAAGCTTGTGAATAGATTTCTGAGCAATTTTAGCCCTGTCTTGATTTTCACGCATTTGCCCTACCTGCTTGGGGAATGTGCTATTCATTCAGCTTTGAATTTTATTGGTGTAATCTGAGTAAATGTGGGGATTCCTTGTGACCAGTCTCTGCATTAGGTCACATTTAAAGATGCACAAACCAGCAGATACAAGAAGAGATTGTCAGTCTTCATGCACGTCTCTCGAAGTGATGGAGGAGACCCTTTTTTACTTCTCTACCATTATCTTGTCCTTCAAAACTTCTTTAGAAGTTTCTCTTTCACTCTATAAAAACATCCCAAACCCTTCTGACAGCTGTATCTTCTTTTTCAAGTTTCTCCTTCTCCCCCATTCAATTTTCTTTAGTTTTCTGTTCACTTTACTGCTGACCCCCTTTCCACCCCACAAAGGAGGTCCTAAGAACTGTTTCAGCAAGCCGGCGTGCTCCCCATTTCATCTAGTCTCTCCAGAGTGTCTGTATCCTCCTGCCTCCCAGTTTCTGGGATGGCTAAGACAGAACTCTTTACAGGGAGTGGGACGAGAAGCATGTATTTTAGTGTTGGGTGGTGGCCAATGTGATGAGGAGGATGGCAGCTCCTGCATGCACGTCCTCACTGCATTCGCTTGTGGCCACTCATGCACAGAAACCCCACTGCAGACTGCCACGTGGTGGCTATGTGCAGTGAAAGGCACCTGTCAAATCTCCTTCTTTGCCCACAGGTCCCCATTACCTTGCATGGTTCATTTTCATTACCTTTTGGGGTTCCTCTTTATAGAGTTGACTCCTATTTCTTGAAGGGCATACCCTGAGACCCCTTGGGAAGAGGCAGACAGTGCAAGAGAGAGCACTGCCCACAATCCCAGGTGTGCCATTACTCACACCACCTCCTCTGCAGCTCGGTAGGGCCCTACGGCTCACTCAGACCAACACACTGAAAGCGCTTCGTGTAGGACATGGAGCGCCACCGCCGGTCCTCTCTGTGGTGCCTTTGTGGGCCCTGGGTTCCATGCCATGCAAGATGGGGAAGGGCTCCCCAACCCACTTTGCACCTACATGAGCAAGAATTAAACTATCAGCCCTTGAGATTTCAATGACAGCGCAGCATAGCCTGGTCTCATCCAGCAAACACCCAGAATGTCGGAATTCATGGAATGACTGCTTTTCTTGAGTTCTTTGATGTAATGAAGTAAAATGCCACCCAGATGCCATGGGATGCCAGGGCTGCTGATTGACGCTCTCTTTCACTGTCATCCGGCACAGATGGCACTTCCTGTTTGGTAACACCTCACGTGGGCTCCTTCATCCCCCTCCAACTCTGCCAGTCGCCATCCCACACACTCAAGTGTGCACAGTATTAGAGATTTGCCAAGAGCGCATCCTGTATCTGCCAAGGAGTGTCTGTTTGAGGGAGAACATTCTAACAGAATGTTCAGAGGTGAAATGGACTGTCTCAGGGGGAGTGAACTCCTTGTCTCTAAGGAGAGTGCAGGGAGTGTAGATGGGTGGGGCCATGGGTGGGGGCAGATGGGAGCATGAAGAGGGGACCCCAACCCTGGATAGGGAGGGGTGGGGCTGGGAGGAACAGGATGGAGCAAGTTGAACCTTGGGTGTCCCCAGCATAGAGGCTAACACAATTTTGGGGGGAAAGTGGATGAATGAACAAATTTTGGCCACTAAGAAAGTAAAGAATCTGTGAAATAAAATCACCTGACCCAACGAGCAAATGAGCATTATAACTCTGACTTCCCTTCTAAAGGCGTGGCCTCATGAAATCGACACGGTCAGCTCTCCTGAGGTTGACAACCGGTGATGAGTGAGTGGTCGCCAAGGCGTGTGACACATTGTAATTGACTCACCAACCACAAGGAGGGCTGAACAGGGAGGAGTCTCAGCCTTGAGACAGACCAAAGTCATCGCGATAAGGGCCCCTCATAAGGGCCCAGCATTTTATCTTGCACAAAGCGCTCTCCCTGACACCCAGAGCGCTCAGACATGACTATCTCCAAGCTTACTACCGTATATCATACATTATCATAGATCTCTGAATTTATTATCATAGCCTCAGGAGGGAAAGAACTGCCATTCTCATTTCATAGGCAGGCAGGGAGGTTTTCAGAGATTTCCCCCCCACCATCACATGGCAAGTAGTGCGGGGAGGGGTGTTAAGATTTGACTCAAAGATCCTTAGACCTAAAGGGATGGTTTTTAAAATAAAAGAGCACATCCATTCTTGCCATTAGAAACTGGACTGAAATGATTTCACATGCTTCTTGGTTCCTGAGGAATTTCCATTTTCTGTATGGAAGACTGGGTGGGGGTGGGAGGGGGCCAGGAGAGGATAACTAACAGGCAAGAGGGTTTTCTTGGAGAAAGCAAAAAAGTGTACAGGGATTCATGGAGCTCGGACCGTGGCTCCTTGTCTGATGCACTTCACCTCCAGGGAACCTCAGTTTCCTCATCTGACTATGTGAGGAAAGGCACTGACACACTTAGAGATTTCTAAGAGGACTAAATACAAGGGTTTTGAAAACCATACAACACAAAGGTTCTTGTTGTAAGTAGGCATACCTCCAGCTGCAAGTAACAGAACACCCAGCTACTTTGGCTTTAACAGTGAAGTTTTATTTTTGTCCTAACATAGGAAGTCCAGGTTGGGTGGTACCGGGCAGGGCAGAGGTGATATAACAATGCTACCAAGAGCCTGGTCTCTTTCTGTTTTTCTGCTCTAACATGATTTTCTTGCAACTACTTTATAAGCACAGGTTGGATGCTGCACCTTCAGGCCTTGTGATCAAGTTCCAGGCAGGGAAGTGAAGGGAGAAGGAGAAAGCGTCAGTATGTATATTAGGAATGGGAAAGTTTTCTCAGAAATGTGATAGATTATTGGCCAGAACTGGAGTCCAATGGCCAGTGTCTAAGTGCAAGGGAGGCTGGATATGTGAACCTTTGTGGCTAGTCACTATCCTCCTGACCAAATCCAAAAAGAGAGGCTGGGGTCCACAGTGGGCGACTATCGGCAGTTACTAGCATGGGCGCTGAATCCACAGGGATCTTTTAAATTCAGTCTCTGAATTCAGTGAAGGCAAATTGGTGCTCCCATCCTTTGAAGAACGAATGAATTCACAGTATCCTAGCGTCAGAAGAAGCGGAGGCAGCCTGGGGAAAGGAGGAGGCGCGAGTGTGGCTGTTCCAGAAGCCCCAGTGGGTGGAGGTGCTGGGGTCCCCTCTTGCCCTTCGCCGTTTGCTCTGTTTCTTCTGTGCACAGCCCTGTTCTCTTAGACTGTGAGAGCTGAATCCGAGGAACTCATTTCTAGTCACTGTGTTTGTGTGTGTCTCCACCCCAAGATGTCTAACCACAAACTTCCTCTTGACTCCTGGCAACAGAGAGAAAACAAACCACAGCAGCTTTCATTGCTGAAAAACACAAAACGGACTCGTTTGCCTAATAAGCCCAGACGGAGAAGCTTTATTTCTGGGAGGAAATGCTGAAGAGTCCAGGCCAAGGAGTCTGGGTTGGGCGGTCCAATCTCCAGACTCCGCGAAGTGATCCAGGCACGTTCGGAGACCATATGGTGGGGAGGAGTGGCCACCGGCAGGAGACTGGAGTAGAGGACGAGCAGGAGTCCACATCACCGGCCACAGAGGGCCTAGCTAGTGGGCATGCTCGTGGATCCAGAGGCTCCCCCAAGTCTGCACCGCCGAGGCACCCTTCCCGCCCCGCCCCCCGCCCCGCCCCCCACGCCCCAGCTCATCTGGTTTCAAAGAATCTGGGCGTTTCTCCTTCCTTTCATTTTCTGTTATTATTTTCAGCTATTGATTAATTCCCATTTCCTACTGTCTTTTTGTTTGCTTGCTTTTCTAATTTCTTATGATGTATATTCAGCGCTTTTTATTTTTAGTCTTTCTTCATTAATAATGAAGGCATTTCAGGCTATACATTTTCCCGAGCTGGACTTTTTCAGGATCCCATAGGTTTTGAAATACAATGTTTCCCTTTTCATCTGTTTTCAGATGAGTTTTCATTTCAATGTTCATTCGTTAGATTCCATGGGACTATCTAGAAATATGTTTATTCATTCCCAAATAGGTAAAAATATTTTCAGCCACATTCTTTTTGTTTTATTTAAAATATTTGGATCATAGTAAAAGATCGTGCTTTGTAAAAATCTCTTCATTTTAAATTAAAAATTTGCTTTTTTCTTTGCTTCCAAGTATGTGATAAAACTCTATAAACATTCTATAGGGAAAGGGAAAGCTAAGCTGATTAGGCAGTTGCAGAAAAGTTTGAGCTCTAAGATGTCCTTATTCTGCAGATCAGTGGGTTGGCTTCGAATATTGCTTCTATCCCTTTCCAGATGTCTCTGTTCAGGATGAAACAGAATTTTTATTTTCCATCTTTAAAATGGGAGCGTAAGAGTATCCACTTCCTGGCATTACTGCTGAAGCTGAAGTGAGATGTGTACACACACGTACCTGCACTGTGCCTCCCGCAGAGCTGGCATCACTAGAGGGAAATACTGCTGTTTGGGCTTTTTTCTTTTTGCGGAAAGGGAGAAAGAACCTTTGCTGTCCATTCCCTAAACTCACCCAGAACTGTGGTTTCTGGTTATTGAAGGTACTAGAAGGAAAGAGGAAATGGATGGCCCCACATAGCTCTCACAGGCCCTGCAAGGGGAGGCATCTGAAGCCTGCAGAAGAGGGGGCCACCTGTCTGAGAAACACTGCAATTTGGTGGCAAAGTCCGACTTCAAACTCAGGTCTGACCAGTCCCTCCCACTTCTCTGGCCGTCACTCTTGCCTCTTGAAAGAAGAGTCAGTTGACCGAAGATTAGCCTCTGTGATGTAGGGAGGACTCGAGGCTCCAGGTGGGGTGGCAGCCTCTGAGCTTTGTCATGTTACACCATCGCCAGCCAGTCAGGGTAACTCTGAGGTCAGTGAGACCCAAGAGAGGCTATGGAAAGAGGGTTGGCTTGAAAGTGGTTGATGGTTTGGGCACTGCTGTTTCATTGTTCAGTGGGGATAGGAGGGAAAAATGAACATGATCTGGAGGGAGAGTCCTCCAGAGAACCCTGGGAGGTACTTGCACCCCTCCGGACCTCAACATTTCATGCTTCTCTGCCGTGTTTCCTCAGCCCTGGCACAGACTCTGACAGAGTCAGGTCCTCTTGGAGACCCTGTCTTTATCTTCTCTGAAGCAGACCTTAAGGGCAGCCCTATGTCATGGATCAGGGTGGGCAGCAGGGCTATGCTGGTGGAAACTGGACGGGCTGGGATGCCAGCCTGGGCAGTTCTGCGAGGTCTATTTAGTAAGGTGTAAGGCAAATGGGATAATAATGCTGGATATACCTGCCAGCCAACATTGGAGAGGGGCTGGCACTGTGCCCTGGACTTGGAAGGAAGGCTTGTTGGGACACTAGGGAGGGGTGGGAATCTCGGGACAGAACTGCAAGGGGAAAGCTGGCCGAGCTATCTGATTAGGGCCATTGATTTTGGGAGCAAGTGACCATTTCTTGGCCGGGGACTCACTGGATCCATAAACATCATGTAGCCACGCTGGGTATGGACCGATAGTGGGCAAGGATGCTGTAACAGACACAGCAGCATGTGGTTAAGGTCCACATGTGCATCTCTGGCCTCAGACACAGGCATGTGCTGTGGGTAGGCTGGCAGTAGGTAGGGCTTGGGATTAGAGGCTGATTCTAGTGATTCCTTTCCATGAATTCTAAAAAATGGTATGGCCTTTCATGATCATTGTGAAAATAAGTCAATGCATACAAAAGTGCTTTATAAATACCACCACAAATACAGAAGGAAGTGACGGTATGTAGAATTTGCTTGAAAAATGCTGGCTGATTCTTTACTCTGCCCCAGCCCTTTGTTAGACGCTGTGGAGAAATCTAGTGGGGTTAGGTCTTATTTCCCCCTCATGGGGCTTGTGGGCTTTCTCCATGTGAAATGTTTGGCAAACATCCTTTCCTCCCTCTTCCTTCCAAAACACTTTAATTAAGCAGCTATTGTAAGCCAGTTTCTGGACCAGGGGCTGAATAGCGTAGTGATCACCGCTGCGAACTGGCAGGGGCAGGTGGGCAGGTGGAAGCCCAGTATGGTAGCCAGGAGTTCTCAAGAGAGACAGAAGGTGCAGTGTGATGTGCACAAGGCAAGGAGGCATTGCACAAGTGCAGGAGGCTCCTGGAGAGCTGCACACAAGGAGACAGGTGAGGCAGAACTTAATGAGGGAGCTGAGCGAGGAATAGGATCTCCAGGTGCCTGGGCAGAAGGAACAGCACTCACAAAGGAGGTGTGAAACCCACCCACAGAAGAACTTCAGGACCTTGGAGCCTAAATCCCAAATTTCAATCCCAGTACAGGTTGGAAGTCTTACTGGAGTTCAGACAAGTTGACAGCCATCACTGGGATCTGCATGTTGAAATGCACTCGTCATGGTGTCAGCATGGATCAGGGCCAAGGCAGAGTTCACATGTATAGGGAAAGCACTGGTTTCTAATTCCATCCCGGCACTTCCTAGCTCTGCGCTCTGTGACCTGAGGTCACTGTGAACCTCCCCAAGCCTCAGTTTCATCATCTCGAACATAAAGACATGTCCAGTTGGGGCATTCTCTTGGAAATCCATGTCCTTGACTGGCAGGAGTAGCCAGGAGATGGGATGAATAGGTGGACAAAGCCAGTTCACATTGACATTGGCACTGGGGAGATCCAGAGAATAAATTATGATGCCATCCCTTGAGGCATCTACAGTGCAGTGGAATGGTCAAAAAATGCAGCCAATTATAACACAGTCCATTCTGACTTTTAATAGACTCAGTGAGGTTAGGAGATATAGAGCTCAGAGAAGAGGCCCTTTGCTCACCCTGGGAGTTAGAGTGTCCTTGGAAGCATCCTATGCCGAACTAGGAACCTTCCTGAAAGACAAGAGGAAGTGAGCAAGACAAAGAAGGGAATTCTAGGCAGAGGAGACAGAATGGGCAAAGGTCTGGCTGTGAAGCCAAGAATGGGTCTATCCAAAGAAGACACAAAATCTGAAATAGGGAGTGATGTGCTGCAAGAAAGAAGATGGAGAACTTGACATTGTGTTAGCAACTTGGACTTTACACCACATGTAGTGAGGAGCCATTTAAGAACCAGGAGCACCAGGGAAAGTGTTAATCAGTGTGGCGGCTGTGAGTGGGCTAAGGAGAGGCAGGCTGCAGAAGTCACAGGTGTCGACAGAAAGGTGCTTGTCTGGGGTCCAGCCCATCAGAGCAATGACAGTGGGAGCAGACGCCCAACTGCAGGGCACAGGAGTGGGTCAGGCCCAGGCTGTGAGAACTCTCCTGGGGGGCCCAGTCAGAGCAGCCCTCTGTAGGGGATGATCACCTCAGGCTCTGGTGGTCTAGTTGGGACTAATTCAGTGAGGCCCATTTGACTGAAAGGGAAGCTTTTTGCTCAAGCAAAATGATGACCTGTGGGAAGGCTATGGATGTATTTCACAAAACCCAACGGTGAAAAATTCAGCCCCACCTCTGAGAAACTAAAATCTGGAACTGCTAAGTAATGTTTGAGTCTCATCTCCCCTCTCTCACAGCTTCTCTTCCTCTTTCTTCTCTCCATTTTCTGACCAGCTCTTATTAACTAGAGTGAGGTTGCCCAGTTCCTGCCTGGACAGGTAAGGAGAGGTTCTGAGCCCTGGTGCTGATGTCCCACAGACAGTCTTGACGGGCTGAGCTCAGGCAGCAGATTGACTGCTGGGTGAGGTCCTCTGTTCTGGTCAGCGCTGAGGCACCCCTGGCTCCAGTGCCCAACCTGGTCGGTATGTTGGGTGGTGGTTCTCAAGGGAGGGATATGGATGCTGATTTGGCCCCCAAAGATTATCTATTCTCAGGGGACACATGCCTGAGGGGGTAGAGTCTGTCAAAGGACCACCCATCTTCACGAGGCACAGCAGCTAGAACCCATGGGGACCCCCTTTTACCATTTCAGGATAGGAGACCGAGACAGTGAAAGTAAAATCCCCAAGTTTGCGACTGTGGACAGTAGACTCAGAAAGAGTCCAAGAGGAACTTGTCTTGGGGTGCTGGAAGGGGTACTGGAAGGCTGGGCCCTCATGATGCTGGCCTGGGCAGCGGGCGCAAAGCCCAGGGAGGCTGCTCTTGGGACATCTAGGTCACCGGGGCTGGCGGGTAACCAACAAGGAGCCTGCAGCCCTGGACTGAGGAGGGGCACAGGATTTTGGGGGAGGGGGCCTTCAGTGTTCTTTTGTTTTACATTTCCCCTCAGAGTACCCAGAGCACCAGCTTGACGAACCAGAAGCCATTTGGTTGTTTTCCCCAAATGTGGAAGAATCTTTCCCCTTTCTCTGACTCTGTGTTGTCAGAAGCCGGGCTTTCTGGGGGGTCTCGTAAACCCAGGAGGCTGTACAATCATTTTCACATAGAATGTTTCCCTGACTAGCAAAGGAGGCCAACTGTAGCCAATGGAACAGAAAACAGCCTCAGGGGGCCACCCAGTCTGGCAGCCCATCCCCGGACAGAGGATGTCAGGGGGTGGTTACCCACAGGGCCTCTGCGCTTCCCAGACCCACTCAGCTCCAGCCGCTGTTCTTACGAGTTGAGATCTCACGTCTCACCAAGTGTCAGTTTTCTGACCTGTGAAATGGGACTAATGACGGCACAGAGAGCGGCTTTGGTCCTCAGGATGTAATGAGCCACCAGAGGAAGCACTTAGCCCTGGACCGGCTCTCTCAGGTTTTGGTTTCAGTCATTACTGTCCCTGCTTTGGCACACACTGCCAGGCCTCAGCCCAGTCCCTCACCGCTCATTGTTCATTTCTTGATCTTCGGTGGACTTTGTAACTATCTGATATGCCAGCCAGCCCCTTCTTCCCAGTGTTTTCTTACCTCCCCCACAAGCTTGGCCTCTACAATTCATCTGGGCTCTTTCTTCCTCCATCCTCCCCTGTGAGAGCCTCCTGGCCCAGGCCTCATCCTGCCTCAGGGTGCAGCTCAGCTCTGCCCTTTCACAACAGTTTGCAGTGAGCAGAGGGCATTCACCTCTCCTTCCTGGCCCCCAAGGCTCTGCATTTCAATGATCCTCTAATTAGAGAGAGGCAGCACCCTGGGGCCCTGGCTCCGTGCACACATCTAGCTGTGTGAACTCAGCTTTTCTGTGCCTGAGTTTCCTTGTGTGCCAAACGGGGATAATATGAGTAGTCTTTTCTTAGGGCTGCGAGAACACTGGAGTCAGCACGTGCAGAGTACTCGCGGTGCTCCTAATACCCAGGAAGGGCTCACGGCAGGTTGACTGTTTCTTGAAAACAGTGCTCAAAAATAGGAATTTTAAGGACCTTCTACTGTGTGGATGATCATAGTTTATTTAACGGATCCCTTGTTGGGCTCTTAGACTGTGTCCTGTCTTTCACTATTATACACAATGCTGCCGTGAACATCTTGCATATAAATCTTTCTGTTTATCTCTGATTTCTCCCTTAGAAGAACTCCCCAAATCTTACTCATCTTTGAACAAAGTCCCGTCCCTCAGACTTTTCGATGATGCCCTTTGAAAGAAAACTAAAGCCTATTTTCCACCAGACAAAGAAACATATGGAACATGTTAACAAGAGGTGGTTCAGAAGGAAGGTAGAAATCGGTTCAAGATGGGTTTGGATCCACTTCAGAATGTTTGACACAGAGTCGGTCATAAAGCTCCCCTCGAGCCCCTTCCCGGAGGAGAGGCAGAGTCTCAGTCCTCAGGGACCACTGATTTCTCTCTTTGAGGCAATTCCAAGAGGCTTTGATGTTCCTGGCGTTGCAGAAGCAACAATGACAGATCAATAAATGAAGCCAGACTATCTGGACAGAACAGTACTCCTCCAGCCAGCAGAGGGTGATAGCGCCTGATTCTGTCAACCTGTAGGGCCTGGTGGATTTCTTACGAACAAGGACGCCCTTTGTTGTCTTCAAACTTTGGCTTATTTTTTATATGTTTCTCCCCTCATTTTCTTCCCTTCCTCCCACCTTTATACTTTTCAGATTCAATTTGGATTGCCATTCATTCATCCATTCATTCAGGAGAAATCTCTTGCCTCTTCCCCCAAGCCCCATGTCAAGATTGTTTTCAGATTTCTAAGAGCGAGACACCCTTGCTTTGGCGGCTCTACCTCACACTTACCAAACATGCTGAAATTCACCCATACAGCATATTAAGTGTACATTTTTCTCAAACTATAAAGATTGTTTTTACAGCTTTGCTTTTGAAATGATTTGGCTACATGTAATTCATTTGATTTATGGTTGCCTTTGATTTCTCAGCAATGATCAGGGGTACTCACGAATTCTTGCAAAGTGAGAAAATCTAACCTGCACATCATTTTCAAACATAATGAAATTTTTATGAATTTTTATGAATACTAAGTGAAACCATTAATGAGGCTGATGTAATAT
Source organism: Scalopus aquaticus (assembly GCA_004024925.1). Taxonomy (NCBI): domain Eukaryota; kingdom Metazoa; phylum Chordata; class Mammalia; order Eulipotyphla; family Talpidae; genus Scalopus; species Scalopus aquaticus. Next base: position 63,727 of record PVIJ01001961.1, read on the forward strand.
TTTGTTTTGTAGACGTTTCATTAAAATTTTATTAATTTCTATTCCAAAGTTTTTCCTTTGTGTTCGGGATCCAAATCATTTTGTTTTTGAGGCTCAAACTTTTTCAGCAATTTCTGCAAAGTCCACAGGCCCTGTAGTAGCCTGTGACTCACAGAGCCCTATCGGGCTTGGTGATGTCAAGATGAAAGACTCCATACAGCTTTCAGGGCATTCCTGGGCAGCTGAGTGACAGATGGGCCAGCTACTGTCAGAGAAGAGTAAGTATTGCTGTACTGGACTGTGACAGGGCACAGCAAAAGTGTCTCCACTAAGTCGACTCGGAGTAGGAGGCAGGCAGTGAGACTCTAGAGAGCAGATGTGGCCCAAGCCAGCCATGAATGGCAAACAGAAGTTTTCTAAGCAGACAGGAAGAGGAGGAGGGCATTGCAAGCATAGAAGTAGCAAATGCAAATGGGTCTGTCCAGAAAAGAACCTCCTAGAAAACAAGCTGAACTTGCCCACGCTGATGTCTCTCGTCTTGTTTCCCGGGCCAGCAGCATTGGTAACACCTGGCAGCTTGTGCTCCATTTTAACAGGATCCCTGGGTGACTCCTGCAGTGAGGTCTGACAAGCAGTTTCTACCAGTAGTTCCAGCTGGATGAGAGCAAGGCTTCCTTCAGGGACTGGGGGTGGAGGATGGGGAGGGTGGGAGAGGTGGCTGACCCGAGAGACTACAGCCCAAGTAGAACAGTAGTTGCGCCAAAGTTGTTTTGAAGTTTGGGGTGAAAGTCTATTTGTGGGGAGTCCAGACAGTTCAACCGTTCCTTGGAGACTTGGGGCTTTCAACTCAGAGACACTCCCAGCCCAAGGCCCACACTGTCCCTTCCACTGGCCTTCACTCCAGACAACCTGTCTTGCCTGCTGGCTCCCTTGGCCAGCATACCACTGATTACTTAATAGGCTGAAGACTGTGCATAATTTATTCCTGGGAGTAATTGATCACGTTAGGATGTGCAAGGGCAAGTACCAGGAAGAGAAGGGAGACGAGGCATCAATAACCAGGGGAAGGAAACCTGCTACAATCAGCTAATTAGATGTCTCTCTGAGGAAGCTCGTTCAACATAATGGTCCATCTCGCTGTTGTTGGTTGACCACCCCCTCCCCTGCTCCCATGCCTGGCTGAGCTTTCTGGTGAGGGAGAGGTAGTGGAAAGAACTCAAGACTGAGCCGGGAAACTTAGCTTCTAGCTTAGGTGATCTTAGGCAAATCACTTCTTTTGGTCCTCAGTTTTATGGATTGTAAAATGGGGAGGATTGGATCCGTGATTTCAAATATGGCTGTTAGCAGAACCACCAGAGATACCTTTAAAAATAGAGATTCCAAAGTCACATCTCTCCAGTGCTCATGCGGGAGGGACAGGGCGAGGCCAGGAACCTGTTTGGTGACAAGCAAGTCATGCAACTCTGGCAAGGCTGGTCCGTTGGGCAGCTGGGAAGCACCGGGACTAAAACGATAACCTCAAAGCTCCTGGCCAGCTCATCGATAAGAGTGGAATTTCCCTTCTTCGCAGGCTCACTGCAATTGGTGGGGGGAGGATACGAGAGACCCGTCTTTTGATCCCATCTCTGTCACTAATTCATTGCCTGGTTACAGTTCCTCCCCGAACCTTGCTGAACCCACCCATACTTACGCAGACAATGTCACCCTGCTTTTATCCGAGCACCAAGTCACTGTGTGCTTGGGGAGATCTTCAAAACACAGCAGCCAGGTCTCTAGCGACTCAGAGCTTCTACTTCTGTATATCCGGCATAGCTCAGGATGGCATGTGCTTAAGGGCTGCCAGGTTATTCCAAAGATCAGGCAGGTTTGTAAGGCAGTGACCTGTTCACGGCGCCACTCAGTGGGACAGCGGCCACACTCCCAGTTCAGGCAGGTTGCTGCCATGTTGGTAGGAAGCAAGGCCCACGAAGAGAGCGAGGCATATTCTCACTCACCTTTCAGCCTCCTCGGGGTCTAGACAAATCCTGCCAGGGGAGTCCTTCACCGTATCCACCAGAACCAACAGACCTGGGTACAAGCCTGGTGCTGGGTTTCTAACAGGGTAACCTTGGGCAAGTCACAGGAGCTCCCAGAGTCAGTTTCTTTGTCTGTAAAATGAGATCGGCAGTAACTCCATCTTCCCAGCCCAGTTAGGAGGATGAAGTGGAATTATTTGGAGCCCGTGTGTGCTCATGCTTTATGCAAATTGTCCACCCCTCCCAGCCACCTTCCCTGAAGCCATCTGCACTGGGACCACAGGGACCCAGCCTGGCTGACTGTCATCATCTCTCACTCCACTGAAAGTAGGGCTTGGAGAGAATCTGCCACTGCCCTGCACCAGAGGACCAGAGGCCCACCAAGGAAGCAGATGCCCAGCTTTTGGTCCAGGAAGTGACCTCTGCAGTTACTCTGCTCTGCACAGCCAGCTGCTCTGCCCAGCACTTTTGGGTTTTCTCGAAACTTTTGGAGCCTTGCTTGCACCCCAGTTGGTCTGCAGGGACCTGCATGCTGCCTAGTCAGTGAGGCTGAAACCAATTCCAAGGAGGTTGAGTCTGTTCTTACCTCTGTCGCTGTTCTCTCCATCTCCTCTCCTCACCCTAATCCAAGGTACCTTCATCTCTGACTTGGATGAAGCAGAAACCCCCTAGTTGGCCCCTTGCTTCCATTATTGCTCTCTGCACATATGCTCTCCTCATAGCAGCTGCAGGGGCCTCTCCAGTTGTGACTAAGATCATGTCATTAATTTTGACAGGCTACCCATTCTCACTGAATAAAGTCCAAAGTGGCACATACTGAATACCTGCAGAATGTCTTCTCATTCTCTTAGTATGACCAACCTGCACCACCTGGTCATCTATTTCTCATCTCACATCCTGTTACCTCCCCTTACTCACTTTGGGGGCAGGAAAAAGTGCTCTGTCTTCTCCTGACCTGTTGTGTGGCCCGCCTCTGCGGGCTCTGCACTCAACTCCTTCTCCCAGCTCTTTGCAGTAGGTAGAACTCTATTTGAACCCCAGACAATGGGATATGAGCAGAAGTGATGGCCACCACTCCAGGTCTGGCCCAGGATATCCCAGGAGCCTTTTCTCTTTGCTCTGAGCTGCATGCAGAGGATACAGCAGACAACTCCAAGAGACCCACAGCAGCTAATCAGAAGGATCTTGGGTTTTGAATAACCCAGCGAAAGACCACCCACCAAACACCTGACTGACTGACAGAAAGGAGGAATAAATTTTTATTGCCTGAAATCACTGAGATTTGGGTTGTGTGCTCTAGCAGTTAGAATTTCTTACTCTGACTCCGGCCCATTCTCAGGTCCTGGAATCTTTGAAGATTCATCCTGCTTCTCCCATCCTGTTCCTGTGCTGGGAATGCTTTCTCCTATCATTCCTTATATATTTGTCTCTCTAGCTCTACGTTCTCACATAAAATCACCACCCAACTGTTAGCCTATGTCTGTGTTCTTGTCGAAATTTTTATAGAACCTTTTACAGTTTGTGCATGCATTTTAAAAGTTTTATTTCAGCGTTTCCCCCTAGAACATAAGCTCCCAAGGGCATGAATATAGTCTGTCTCACTCACCTGTGTATATCCTATGCCAAAGTGCCCGACAAAAAGTGGACATTGGACAACTATTAGCTGATGGATTAAATTCAAATATTGACTGGGCATCAACTTTGTGCAAGGCATTTTACACACATATAATGCATCCTCTACTTAATTCTCTTTAAACCCCTAGGGGGTGTAAGAATATTATTCTCCCCACTTCTCATGTTCAACGGCCATTGCTACAACCATGGCAGAGATCCTTTCCACAGGGCCTCCTCCAGCACCACCCACTTCCTGAAAGCCAGGTACTCCTATCTCCATTTCACAAAAAGAAAATCTCATGCTCAAATAGACCAAGTCACTGTCCCAAGGTCATATAACTAATAACTGGTGAGGTATTGGAGCTGGGATTTCAACCCGGATCTCTAAGGAGGGAATGGAGGGGGAGGACCCGCCTCTTACACTGCTATCCTTCCTAAAGCCTGACAGACTCATTAAAAATCCCAAAAGCATATTCTGATTGTGGGTGGAAATGAAGACCTGGAATTTCTCCAGAGTCCTATGAGCTTGGTTTGCAGTGGGATTTAATTTTCAGTGTAGAACCCATTCTCCCCCGTGACTCTTGGGACTAAGGTGGCGCCATCTTGCACGCGGGAACGCAGTTCCGGCGGGGTGTTGATGTCTCCCGGGAGCCTGGCCAGGCTGGCCACCTCCTGTAAGCTGGAGACAGGAGCATTCAGGTTCATTTGGGGAGAGCAGCCTTAGCTGTTGATAGGCAAAGAAAATCTGTGATTAATTATGGCAGATGAAAGGACGAAGTAATGAATCCTTTCTGAGGGCCGGGCGAGCTGAGAAGTCTCAGTCTCTGAATGCGTTTGGAGACTGCACAGGCCCTTCTGAAACCAGCAGTAAACTTTAATGGCTGCAAGTTCTGCGACTTGGCTGGCTGCGGATTGGATGGTGCCTATAACTCATGAATTCTCCAGGGCGGGAGCTAATTAGGGTGCAATTTTTCAATTACGGAACATTGAGCGAGCCTCTCCACAGCCCCCCTCACCATCCCTCAATGGATACACTCCATTTGTCTATTTTCCTTTATTTCTTAATCATTTGATGATATGACAGCAATTATTTATCATTTGCAAGAGAAAATCGTCACGCAACTATTGTTTCCCTCTGGAAGCCCCAGCTCTTCTGAGCCGTGGGGATGGTTACATTTGATAAATGTTTGCATTCCCCACTGCCCTTCTACCCTCCCACCCCGGTTGGTGTGGCAACAGGAAAACATTCGGCTGTGACGTGGGCCTGCTCTGATTGGAAGGCCGTTTGTAAAAAGGCATGGAAAAGAGCAGGATCGAGTTCAAAAGAGCAGCCCTGAGCTCTGGGCCCACCCACGTCACCCAGGTTGAGGCTGTGGGACATTTGCTTTGGGAAATTTGGTCATTTCTCAGAGTTAATAAGCCAGCCTCAGAATCAGGAATGCAAACCAGAAACAGAGTGAAAAGAAAAAAGGCAAAGAAAAAGCACCACGCCACCAGAAATGGGAAAACTTAAAATGACTTTGTTTAAATGTCATGGTTCTCTCAAAACCCAGTTCTCATATGTATGCAAGTTAATTAAATGGAAAAATGTCAAATTAGTTGCTTAAAATATTAATGGCAGAAATTATCCCAGATTCTAGAGCAGGGAGAGTAGAGGAAACTAACCTTTCAAGGTTTAACCCTTTTCTTGGTCATCCTTCTCTCACAGAATAGCTCTTCCTTTCATCTGTAAGAAATCAGTGACAGCTAAAGGCTTCTGTAGGTTGCAGTGGACTTACAAGCTGGAATTCTCCCTGTGATACAGGATGCATCGGTGGTACTGATTTCCGTAGCATTGACTTTGCATGGGAGATTTGAGGGCCCTGCAGAGGCCCAATAATCACAATTAAGTCCTGGTGGCCTGTTCTGGAGCCTGGGTAACTTGTCATTTTTTTTGTTCTTTTGGTTTTTGAAGGGTATTTTAGTTTAAATTGCTCATCAAGGTGCAAAATAGGAAAGATGGCATAAAAAGGGGTGCCAGTGTACTATTCGCCATATGCTAATTTGCTACCAAAGGGGCCCACAGCCTGGTGGGTTCCCCAGTGGAGGGGAAGGAGAGAATCACCGACTTCAGTGTTTCAGGTCTGATAGGAGAAGGCCAGGTCCTAATCTAGTCTCATGTTAGCATGTGGGGAAACTGATAATGCAAGGAACATTCCCAAAGCCACACAGCTATTGAGTGATGATTCAGCTCATTCAGGCAACACAGTTCCTGTCGCCCTCCTCCAGGGACTTCCATTTAGTAACGGAGGACAGGCAAATCGACATGGGACAAAACTTGCTACATGCCTAACCCTGTAGAGGAGGGGAAGAGGGTGGAAAGTGGGCTATGGGTTTGGGGACACCTTCTCTCCACTAGTCAAAGAGTATTTACCATCCACTGTAGCAGCCAACTTTGCACAAGACATTGTTTCCCTCTGTTCTGGAAAAGGCAGACAAGTTCTGTTTATTGAGAAGCTATGGTTAGTCACTGTGCAGACACATTCGAAATTGCCCCATAAAACTCCATCATGAGTTCAACCCTCTCAGAGAGATATAATCTCTATTTCACAGACCAGGAAAGCAGGGGACTCTCTCAGCAAACTAAGTGACCGAACAGCATCTGCAGGGCTTTGGAATCCCACCCCAGGCAATAGGATGACTATTTACCCATAGCTGCAGATTAGCAATGAAATGCCAAATAGCAAGGGTAGGACCCAGTTTCCAAAAGAGGTAAGCACAGAAGGAAGAAGAAAATATTCTGAAGTGCTCTGGGGGAAAAAAAATCCAAATAATTTAGGGAAACCCTAAATATTTGTTATCCGCTCTGTGCGGTAAGCTGAATCGGGGCCTGCTAATATATCTATGCACTCATCCTGGAACCGGTGAAAATTACCTTCTCTGGCAAGAAGGAATTAGCATACGTTCTTAGATGGGAAGATTATCCTGGATTATTCAGTGTAATTACAAGGACCTTTCTAAGAAGGAGGCAGGAGGATGAAAGTGAGGGTTAGGCCATGTGGTAAGAGAAACAGAGATCCAAGTGGTGTGCTTAGAAGGTAGAGGAATGGCCCCTGAGCCAAGGTGGTCACTAGAAGCTGGCAAAGGCAAGGCAGAAACAAAAACAGGCACCCACCTCTCTTCCCACCAGCACTGGTGCATTTCCTGCCAGCTGAGCTTTCTGCAGCCACCAGGCACTGGGAAGAGCTGCTGTATTGGAAATGGGTGCATAGCGGTAGGGGAAAGAGGTTTCATGCAAGAGCCAGATCATCCAGGCCCACAAACAGAAGTTCCCTTGGCGTGGAGATGCCAGCTCTCCCCCTTTCTCTGAGGACCTAGATTGAGTCCAAAGGGAATAGGAAGCAAGATCCCCCGCTTGGGTGCTGTCAATTCCCACATGGCTGGATGACATCTCACACTGATTCCAGGTGGGGCCCAGCACCATGGGGGAGGGTTCTGAACTCACAAGGGCATCTCCTTTGCACTGAGAAATGGGTAAGGACAGCAAGCTCTCCCTGCACCCTGCCTGCCTCCCTCCACTGTGAGACACCATGGCACTGCCCCAGGAGGCTGGCCACACTGCCGGATGGTGACTTATTTGACACACTTAATTAGCTTATTTCCATGTAACATGTTTTAATGGAGGCCATTACAGCCCAATAAAAGGAAACAATAGTGCCATAAATTCCGGGATCAATAGAAGGGAAAGTGGCGAGGCCAGGAGCGACTTCCTCTGAAAGATCCAGAGGGGCTTCAAGAATGAAATTTCCCTTGAAATTGAAGGACTAGGGGAAAGAACATTTGCCAGCTCATTCACTCAGTCAGCAAATGTCTAGAGGATACAGTCCATTGGCCAGGTGCTCCCTTAAAGCCCCAGAAGGCAGACAAAGGCACAGCCTGGGATTTGGGGGTGGGGGATGGGGAGCAGAAAGATACAAGAATAAGAATGTCACAAGTCAGTGTGGCCACTTATAAACAAGAGCTGTAGTGAGAGACTCTCTGGAGGCTGAATATTTGAGTAGGTTTTGAAGCATCAACAGGTATTCTCTTCGTAGAGAAGAGCGTGGAGAAGAACACACGAATAGTGTATAGGCAGCACGGGGGCCTGGTGAATTTGAGGAACAAGGAATGTGAGTAGCGTAGCGCATAGGTATGGGGCATGGAAGAAGGTGAAACTGGAATGCTGAAGCACCGTGAGGAAGAGCCTTCTTTGCCAAGCTGGACTTAGGATTCATTTGAAATCCAGAGATCCTGAAGGACTTGGAAGGCATGCTTATCAGAGCCTGCAGAGAAAACTCCTGGTCCTGAATTCATTCGGCACCCCCAGAGGATTGGTGTGGCCCCCTGATGACTTGGCAAGAGCAGCTGTTCCTGCTCTTGCAGTCAAACTTGGCAGGACCATGCCCTCAATCAGGGCACCGCTTTGTGCCTAAACAGAAGCTCAGCACAGTCACGGGCAAGGCGTCCTGACATGAATTTGGAGGCAGGGTTGGAGCAGTTTGAGGAAGACAGAGGAGAGGAGGAGGAAGCCTTTGGAAGGAAGGGGCTTGACCAGGAGAAGTCCAAGAAGGTGTTTTGAGGAAACTATGCCATGTTCACATTCCAGGCAGCTCTAGAAAGCTGTTAGCTCCTTGCGAGGCTCCATGGTCCTGTGACTGGTTAGTCTGGCACTGAGAGCCCCATGGCACATGCTCAAGGGAGACCACAGGCTCAGTCAGTTCCCCCTTAAAGTGATCTGCAGCCATGCAAGTCCGTGCCTGGTGTTCGAGAGGAGAGCTAGATTCTTAGTGTAGCTTTGTTATTAGTCAGTGATGTAACTGCTGGCTATGCTTGTTATCTCTCTGAATCTCAATTTCTTTCTGGTAAGTGAATTTCTCTCAATAACTTTCTCTTTCACCTGAACATCTAATCAGTGAGCATCTCCAGTTGATTTTACCATCCCTAGCTGAGGTGTCCATCATATCCCCCTTGGAACAGAGCTCTGACCCTGGCCTCTGACTTCCAGATTTGCTTCCCTGCTCTCCAGGGTCTGTTTCAGTTCTATGAAGAGCAAGAGAGTAGATATTTAGGCCTTGTGACCACATACATCTTTGTTGCATGTTCTTCTCTGCTAGAAACAAACAAATGTCCGTCAGCTAGTGAGTGGAAAAGCAGATATGGTATATCCATTCAGTAGAGTATTCTTCAGGCATGAAAAGCAAGGTGGTACTGACCCATGCTATTACGTGGTTAAAGTCTTGAAGACTTAATGTTCAGTAGATGAAACCAGTCACAAAAGGCCATATACTATAGGGTCCCACTTGTATAAAATATCCAGGATTTCAAATCATCAGAGACAGAAAGTAGATTAGTTGCTGCCTAGGGCTGGAAGTGAGGTGGGATGAAAAGGTATGACTAGAGGTATAGGAGTCCTATTTGTAATGATGAAAATATTCTAGATTGATGGCAGTGATCATTGCCCAACTCTGTGATTGTCCTAAAAGCTCTTTAATTGCATATTTTTAGTAAATAAATTATATAGTATGTGAATTCTCTTTCAATAAAGCTATAGTGAAAATATAGAAAAGTATCTTTAGCTCTACCAAAATGTCATGGACTGGCTTTGGCATATGGACTATGGTTTGCTGATCCAGAGGTCTACATTGCTGCCACAAAGAACTATTTAAAGTGTAGGTGTGGTTTTGCCCCTCCATGACAGAAATCTTCAATGGCTCCCCATTACCCACAAGATGAAGAGATAACTCTTTGGTTCTCATTGGTCTTCCTTACTCTTTCCTCAGCTTGTCTTTCTGGTCTCATGTCCATTTATCCCTCTCTGTGCTACAATCACATAGGCAAATATTCATATCCATGGGCACATCCCTTTGATTTAGTTACTGTTAGCCCCACTGCCTTCAGCATTTTGGGACGTTCTTATGCATGTCTCCAACTCTCACTGTAAACTTTCATCTATGGGTCCCTCCCTCCTCTCCCTGGGAGAATGAATTCCTGCTATGGGAGGCATTGTCTTGTGTTATATTTATTTGTTTAAATATATGCTTTCCTTCATGAGTTTGCCAGGCCCTGGGCAGCAATAGAATGGAGTCCATGTCTTTTCTTCTTGGCCCAATCAGTGCTCCACACAAGTGCCAAGAAAGCAGCGCTCAGTAACTGCTTTCTGGAAATGAATTGTAGCCCGGTGCGAAGCAGATTAGTTAAACCATATAAGCAACTCAGCAAAATCCTACTGTGGGAAAGGCTCTGGAGTAATCCAAGTCCCTCCTTTTCTATGATAAAACCAAGGCCCAGAGAGGGGAAGAGACTTGCCCAGAGCCACCCAGCAATTAGGGGCTAAGGCATATCTAGAGTCTGAGTCACTACCTCCCTCCCAGGAGCTCTTCTGTGCACACCTCCATGTCTTTCTGTGATCCCCTCCAACATTAACACTAGGAATCGGTGCAGTTTGCCACAGCCAAGTTTTACAGCCATTGCCTTGGCCCAGCAAAGCCAGACATCCCAATGGCCAGCAGCCTGGTTCTCCTCTGGTTCCACTCTGGGCACACTCAAGCTCTCTCAAAGGGGTCACCCACCTCAGGAGCAGCCCGAGGAGTTGGCCAGAGCCTGCAGACATCGCTGGCTGCAGAAACAGAGAGCATAGCCCAACCTCTGACGCAACTGGAGCAAGAGGTTGGATCCCAGCTCAGATTTGGATCCCACAGTTTGATTTATTACATTGGGTACTTGTTCCACACATGTTTTTCCTATGCCTGGGGACACCCCAGGCTGACTTTGGGTTTCTCTTTCTTTTATCGTGTGTGTGTTTGTGTGTGTGTGTGTGTGTGTGTGTGTGTGTGTGTGTGTGTGTATGTAAGGCGGGTATTTCTAGTCAGTTACTGCTGCTAAATAATGAAAGATTCTGGGATTCACTAAGGTATGTTCCTTTCATGCAGGCACTTATATAGCCAGCTTCAACCTCCATGGCCTGCAGTTGAGTCCCTACTATGTGCCAGGCACTTAATCCTTGCAAACCTCACAGTAGTGGGGATTGCCCTTATGTTAAGGACAAGGGAATCAAGGCTTGGAGAGGTAGCATAATGTGCCCAAAACCCCTGGTTAGCAAAGGTGCAGCCTATACCCAGACCTAGGAGTTTAATTCTAGCCTTGCTTTCTGCCACATTAGCTCTTGCACCCTCCTTTCCTTAGGGAGGGCCACCGTTGGCCAGACACCAGGCCTTAGCAATGACAAACATGTGGTCTCCACCTTCTTAGGGCTTCCTTCATATTTGCATATGCCATTTGCCCACCAACCTGGGAAATAACTTTACTAAAACTGATCAATCTCTAGGCTTAGCCCATGTTGGTATTTTCTATTGATTCTATGGCTTCTCGAGCTTAGTGATCAGCTGTTCTGGTGTCTCTCATTTAGCAGAGGAAGAAGTTAAGGTCAAGCAACATGGCCAATATCAGCTAGTTGGCCAGTGACTGAGCTGGGGCTGGTCTCCTTCTCTCAGCTCAGGCTTCCTCTTGGATTGCCTTCTTGCAACAAGCCCTTTCTCCTGGAAATTTGTTGAGCCATTTCTGATCACTTCTTCAACTCACTGTGGGGAATGACCTCCTCATTGCAGGTGTGTCATGTCTTTGTGTTTCCTCCTGGATCCATCAGTGATCCCAGCACACCAGGTCAAGAACTGGGAGACACAGGCTCTGCTCACAGCTTCCGTGGTGCTGACTTTCAGGGGCCTCCCATCCTTGTCCTAGAAGTTCCTGGCAGGGACACAAAGATCATTCCAGAATGGGAGTTAGTTCTCACTCTGTCCACCCCTCCCCACCCACCCCCAGATAAGACATGGAGGCCAGAAAGAATTGAAGTTACTGACCCAAGCACACACCGAGATTGGAGTCACTTCCCAGACTAGAAATCACTGCATTTGCTGCAAAGTGTGGTTGTGATTTTGAGGGTCTTTGTGTCTTTTCTAGTGTTTCCAAGTGAGCAATGAGAACCATGGTCCTCATTAGAAGGGAGGCAGATGTCAGCTTTTTTGAGGACACATACACTAATGCTCAGTGCTGTTTGAACTGTAAAAAGATTATCTGAGAGGCAGCGAGCACCCCATGGCAGGAGATGACCAAGTAGAGGCTAAATAAACCTCCAAGGGAGTGTGAGGCAGGGATTAGATTGAAGGAGGCTCATAACTTCATTGCCTAACCCAAAGAATCCAGTATCCCAGGATCCAAGAATCCTGACTTTCCATTTGGGAGAGTGGGGGAGGCGAGAGGGGTAGTAGCATCAATGGTACAAAAAACTCCCCAAAGAGGTCTCACTATTGGCAACCAAGTGAAGATTTTGAAGGATGTTCCCCAAAATGTAGATCTGGGCCTTGTAATTTAATCTTAGCTCCCCCAAAGGTGGTATCTAACTAGATGAAAGGCCCCAGCACTTAGAAGATGTTACAGAACCTCCTTCTGGGGAAATGAGCCCAGGAAATGGGCGAGGATTGTCCCAGACACTGAGCTGCAGCTGCTGGGGCAGATGAAAGCACAGGAAAGGGCTATTGTTCAATTCCAAGCAGCAGCCTGGACATCGCCTTGGACCTCAGGACCCAAGTTCATTGGAGGGTGGGGTCCGGAGAGGTCTCTTCCAGCAGGGGAAGCGGATCTGGATGTCTCCCCTAGTCTTGTCGCTTGTTAACTGTGCCCTTGGTTAAGTCACTTGGCATCTGAGTGGGACTGGGATTTGTGCGGTGGGGACAGCGACTCCTCCTGTCTCTCGGGTTGTGAGCAGGTAGATGATGTTCCTAACGCAGAGCTGGGGAGGAAGTGGTTTGAATCCCACATCTTGGTTTATTGAGTGGGGTAGTCACTCTTCGAAGTTCCTTCCTCAGCTTGGGGCCAGCCAGACCGAGTGTGGTTTCCTCTCTGAGTGTGTGCCTGTGCAGGTGCCTGCGTGCGTGTCAGGTACCCGTCTCCCACAGGCCCTGGGGCTCATGAGCGTGGAGAAGCCCAGCACTCTCTTAGGCCTGACTGGTGTGCCGAGAGGTGTTGGGGCCCCGTCAGACCCGGGGGACCTGGGCAGACTGGAGAGAGCGCAGACAGGGTGCATCTCTCAGAGGAGTGGGAGTGGGGCAGGGATACCTGGAAAAGGAAATGATGAAAGTGACAGAAAATAAAGCCAAGTCAGGCAATCAATAGAATTCTTTTCATTTAAATTTTATCTCCCACAGAGTTTCTTAAATCTTTGATGCCTGATATCACCTCTATGCTAGAATCGGGTGTAAGTCTGCATCTGATTTAACACCAAATAGTCTAGTTATTTTCTTTAAGCTATTTCCAGGCCTACTGAGAGAGCACCTTCACTCCCACATCATCTGCCCACAGAAAGGCTTGAGCATCACTGCTCCTAAAAACAGGCTCCTCTGCAGGAGCTGGGAGACTTGGAATCCAGCTGTGGCTCTTTAGCAACTCACCTTTGACCAGCAGCTCCCCTGGAGGGGCCTCAGCTTCCCAGTTCTCACGTGGAGAATGACAGTGCCTGCCCACGCTCCCTCACTGGGTGACAGGAGGCTCAAGGGGAGTCAAGGCCTTTGTGAAATGCCAGCCCAATCCATTCCAGTTGATTCTTCATGAGCGAGTTTCACAACAACCAGGTATATAGACCGTGAAAGTGGCATGTGAGGCTCTGGGACCCAGAGATAAGCAGGGCCCACCCTTTGCCTTCCTAAGCTCGCAGCCTATTCTTGTGCCTAGAAGAGGGCTTTGAATCTCTGAGCCTTTCTTGCCCGGTTGGCATGTGGTCTGCTTGCCTCTAATGATTTGATGATGGAGTTCTCACAGGGCCGGCTCACCCCACCCCACGTTCTCCCCCTTCCTCACCCAGCTCGCTCACTCTGCAGGAGAGGCCTCCATACACCTCCTATTCATGTGGTAGTTGGGGACAACGAGGCTGAGGAGTGAATGACTCACCAAGACCACAGAGCAAGATGTTGGCTGACGGGAGACCAGGAGTTCTGCCTGCCTTTTTTTTTTCTTAAAAATCTCTTACCAAGATTTAGTGTACGTTTATTCTTAGCAGGCGACATGTAATACAAAGAGCACAAGGATTTCATACTAAACAAGTAAGATTCAGTAAGCCAAAACATGTAAGAAAGAAAAAGAAGAAATCAGCATCATTTTCACTACTTTAATTGAAATACAAATATGCATATTTTATTAAGAAAATTTTTTTTCATACCTTAATTAGAAAGCAAATCTAACAGCCACACACACACACACACACACACACACACACACACACACACAGAAAAAAATAGGCTCTAAGTTCTTTGAGACAGTAGAGACTGTCCTGCATGGTGTCAACTGGGGTTGCCAGGCGTGAAGCTTGACAACTGCTTCTCCTTTTGTGCAGGTCATACCCTCCTCCGCTGACTGTGACGCTCTGAAAGGCCAGTGGGCGGGCCAAACTGCGGGGAGCGTCACCCATATGCACACAATGTTTATCACTCCCCTCTGTGAGTGGAGAGCAGAGAGACTGGGAGCTCGGGCTGGAGCCCCCCAGAGCAGTCACTGTGTCACTAACTGGACTCTCCCGGCTCTGGAATTGCACTGCCTGCTGGGACTCACAACTAAGGAGGGAGGGAATCTTTGGGAGGGCTGGGCCTACCTAGCCAGGGGAGCCAGTCTCCACAGTGCCTACACATCATCCTTGGCCGGTGCACAGGAGAAAGGACCGGAGTGTGCACCGGCCTTCCTGCCCTTCGTCGCGGGAGAGCTGGTCCTCTTCCCTGCTCCCCCCAAAGTCTTTCTCTTGAGTTCTTCCACAGAGGTCACTAGCTGGAGAGCTTTGGGCCTTGTGTGGACTGTAGACAGGTTTTATTTGATGGAATTTCCTTCAGTAATTGCAAGAGCTGCCAAGATTGAGACATTGGGTGGTTTCACATTTTAAAAAAAGCCTGGTCTTTCTTGAAAACTTGGGAAATCTGGCCACACTGGCTGAGGTCCTGCATGGTGGCCGTGGCTGGACCCAGTCCCTGGTGTCCTTAGCCAAAGGCATGTTTGCCTTGGTCACCACCCAGCCAACCTGACTCACTTTCATTACCTGCCTGGCTCCCTGGCATTTAAGTCTGTGACCCATACCCAAGTCTGCCTTTATTTTATAGATGAGGATGTTAAAGACCAGATTTAAAAGTCATGGAAGTTGAAGCTCTGAGGGCACCCCCTCCCCTGCCCCCTTTTAAAACTTCTCTAGGTTCCAGGGCCAAAAACAGCTGGGTCAACAGGAGATGCTGAGGTGCCCTCGCCCCCACCACAGAATGTGCCCCCTGCAATCATTGCATTTTCCAGATTAAAGAATCCAGGCAGGCTGGGGCTTATTTCCCACCCAATGTCTGGGGCATATTTTCTCCTTCAAGTCATTACAAGCTCAAGATCTCTTGCAACCCAGGGTCCCGGAGGCGGAGCTGCCTTTCCTGACAGCCCTGGGGTGCTCAGACCCCAGGCTCCCTCTGTTCCCTTTCCATATGCCCCCCTCTAGCCTTTGGTCTGGGTGCAGCTTGTCAACATTAAATAAGCACTTCTTGCGGTTCGCACATAACAATTCTTTAGATCTTGGAAACCCGGCTGCGGAGTGCGGCATATGCAGAGATCTCGTTTTCACACAACAGGCTGCTCAGCAGATGGAGACCCAGACCAGCCTCCAACGTTTAGCTGCAAGTTAAGATGTGGGAAACTAGGTGGCTTTTAACCAGTCCGTACTGCTGCCAGCACGCAACCTTAGAGAATTTTCACAGGGAAAAGAAAAAAAACAAAACCCAACAACAACACACACACACACACACACACACACACACACACACACACATAAAACCAACAAAACCACAGTTTTCCTTGCTCCCCCAAACCAGATGGCAGATGGTATGGAACCAATAAAACACAGATTCAAACGTTTGTTTATTTAACTTTGAATGTAATATGGCTTTGTGGTCCCTTGCAAGGAAACACCAACCTCCCAACCAAAGAAATGACAGATCAGAATCAAACCTCAGGGCGGCAGTTGGAGAAGATGTTTCTGGGGAGGCTGCAGAGAGGGGCCAACTACAAAGAATGACTGGACTCCAAGTCTCGTGGCCTGTTTGTTTGCCTGTCTGGTGGCTAGCCTAGGAGGTCTCTGTGAGGCTGACTGACACCGGGTTTCTGGTGCTTGTCTGCTGTCATGGCTGAGTCCAAAAGGCAGCCAGCCACACAAGGAATATTCCTGCATCATCTCTGAAACATCTGTGGAAGATGTTGCTCTGGGCCACCAATGCGAAGGACCATGAGGAAAAGGCCCAAGCCCAGGAAAAAGGCTCTTTTTCTTGGTGCTTTGAGTTTGTGATATCAGAGAATGAGCTTCGTGATGCAATGCGGTTCTATTTTTGACTTGATTTCCAGGAGACCCACAGCTAAATTATATATCCGGTTAAATCAACTGTCTACATTAGTTAAGATTCTTTTCATTGTAAGTGGTAGAAACCCAAGCAAACTGCTTTAAATACAACGATAATTTTATCAGGTCAAGTAAATGCAAAGAAAACTGGACTCAGGAGTTCGATGTTACCCTTTCTAAGTCCCAGATGGGTTTTCTCCACAAAACAGCTACCACAGCCCTGAACTCACAGCCTATGAGGGCTGAGCAACCCCAGCAGAAACCCCAGCAGAAAAGAATCTTCCCCACCAGCTCTGTTATAAAAGCCCTGTTGGAGGACTCTGACTGGTCCTGTTTGCAAATAGGCTCGTGTTTTAACCAATCACAGTGGCCAGAGACTTAGGGTTCTCTGTCCAAACCTGGGCTACATGACCATCCTTCTATTAATAGGTTCAAAGAGGGGCAAGATTAATCCCTAACCACATGGGATATATTCCTTATAGGAAATGTGGTGGTGGTGGGGAGGTGTAGAGATCTACTTTATTTTTTAAAGATTTATTTATTTATGCATACAAGAGCTGGGGTGGAGGCCAGAGGTGTGTGTGGGGGGAGAGGATTCACCAGAGACAGAGCGGGGAGCAGAACAGGCAGATTGACTGTAACACACTGCTGAGGGGAGCAGCGAGAGAGACACGAGAGGTCTCCTGCTCCATGTGGGTCAGCTTCCTGGCTGGGGATCGAACCTGAGCTGTAGTGGCTGCGGATAGCTTCATAGTGCTGAGACTCAACCCTTTGCACCACCAGGGAGGCCCTAGATGTCTATTTTGGCCTAGGATTCTGGTATAGCTCTCTCTTTCTCCTGATTCATTATGTCTCTTTTTAAATGACATAAGTAAGTCTGTCTTTAATGGGAAGCCACCCTAAAAATTATTGAAAGTAGAAGTATCAGAGGAGGTGGCTTGTGTACAGGCTGGTAGAGTGGTCCTGAGGCAGAAGGACTCATCCTGAGTCTTCCTAGACCCTATGTCCAGGCCCTGAGTGCCATGCACCTGACTTCCTGAACAGAGGGGCTGCTGGGAACTGGGGCCAGAGACTAACGGTCATGTTGGACTTAAAAACACTAACAACATGTGGGCCCTCTTTTCCCTTTTTAGGGCAGACAAGGTGATGTGGCTCTCTCTTCAGAGGCTATGGCAGCTGCTATCTTGACCCTCTGCTGCATTCAGTTTGTGTGGTACATTTGGAACTTGGGGTCTCTCCTTTTCCCCCAGTCCTCTGCCTGATCTTCTGGCCAGAAGTGCCTTGGATTCTTTCCCCTGGAAGCTCTGCTCTGGGCTTTGGCCACTCCACAGTGGGCCTTGCCTGTTTAGTTAAACTTTGGCACACAGGGGATAGGTGATTTTAGAGTCTGATTTGGAGACTGTATTTTGAAATCCTTCTTTTCCCTACCTCTTTTTCTCCCCGCCCCCTCTCTTCCCTTTGAACCTCTTGCTGATGAACACCCTGAGCACAGTAGAATTTACTTACTTTGTCTTTATGTGATATGGGCATGGATCCTGGGAACACAGGTTTTTCCCCCTAAAATTTGGGGTCCCCAGCCATCCCACAGCATCACTTTTGGTTTCCTGTGGTTTTGCCCAGTATCAGAAGTTCTGAATAAGTGAATGATTAGTTGAGAAAGTGAAAGATTGAGTAGACTTTAAAATATGCTATCCAAGGCAATTCGTTGGCAAAACTGAACCATCACTGATACAGAATGCCAGAACCAAAAGGAACTATGGGAGCTTTAACTATAAATCTTGGATGGTAGATGAGATCAAGGAGACCCAGAGCAGGGCTGCCTTATCCAAAGCCTCGCACAAAGCAAATCATGTGCAGAAACTACAACCCCAAACCAGGGCTCTTCCTAGTCCCTGTCTGACTGTGGCCTCTTGACTTCTTTCCTCTATCCCTGGGCTTGACCCCACTTTCATTCTCCAGGCCCTTCTTCTGGAGACTTGTTATGAGTGGCCAAGCCGACTCTTCTTGCCAGTGTAGCAATTGAATTTTCCCAGGAATATTTTGGACTTTCAGATGCAGAGAATCTTGAAGAATGGTCTTGGTATAGGTCTATTTATTACTGAGTAGCAAATAATACAAATGCAGCCACTTAAGACTGCCACTCTTATCATCTCTGGATCTCACGAGTCAGGAGGCCAGGTATTGCACAGTGCGTATAGGTCACAAAGCCACATTTAAGGTCTTGGCTGGGTTGCATTCTCATCAGGGGGCTCACCTAGGGAAAGACCCACCTCTGAATCACTCAGTGGTTGGCCAAATTCATCAACTTGTGTCTGTATGAATAAGGACCCTGGCTTTTCACTGGCTGTGAGCTGGAGGCCTCCTTAGGTCCTAGAAGCTGCCCACCCACACAGTCCCTTACCCAGTGCGCTTCCTCAGCCGGGCTGCTGACTTCATGAAACTGGCAAGGAGAATCTCTGGCTCCCATCTGTCCACATAGTTCTATATAAAGCAGCAGCATCTTAAGGTTAAGCCGATCTCCCTTGCCAGATAACAACCTAATCACGGAGTGACACCTCATCACCTTTATCTGGTCTGTTGCTTAGAAGCAAGCCACGGGTGCAGTGAGGGCTGAGAATTATCAGGGTGAGCTTGGGGTCTTCCTTCACAGTCGCTCACACCCCACGCCTTGCTACCTTTGCGTAACAGGAAGCCCCTCTGCACTCCAGGCGGCACCTGGTCTCCGCAGACAGTGAGGGGGATGATGAGCCACTGGCAAATAGTGGCCCGACAATAAGGCAGCTGCTGAGACTGCATGTTTGAAGGTCCTGAGAGTCACAGAGGTTAGCTTCCTCGGGCTGGGAGGGCAGGGCGGAAGGGTCACAGGAGAACTTGTCAGAAGTTGACAGGTGGACATGAAGGGTGGCAGAGATAACAGAGAAAGGTAGGCAAAATGATAAGGGGGGTTTGTGGCTGATATAAACTCACTGGTCTAAAGTGGGTGAGGTTAAAGCCCCAAAGGGACTTAGAAGTCAGCTTTACGAGTGTTCAGCCACCACAGGTCCATGATAGGGGACTTGGGGTCGTGGCATGGTGAGTTTGGGGCCCCAGGGAGAGGAGGACCCCAAGCAGGTGCTGAGCAGGGACGTGGCTGTGGACAGGAGACAAGCCTGGCATGTCTGCACTAAGGGGGAGCTCCACTCTCCCCCGCAGAAAGCCCTGGGGAAGGCAGATCTTCTTGGAGCCTTTCAGGCAGCCAGCCTGTCAGGATGGCAAGTTCTGTAGCCTGGCAGCTGAATGAAAGAAGTAAAAACTCCCAACCAGTCCCGTTTCACTGCCCTTGACCCTGCAGTAGAGCTCTAAGTGCAAAATCTGTCATCTATTAATCTGTTAGAAGTTGACAAAAGGGACTTTGATCAGAGGTTGTTATCCCCCCCTTCTTAAGTTTCCTGATGACACATAATAGCCCACGTCAGCCAGAGGGCCGGAAGCATGGTCATCATTCTTTTGCTCACTTCAACTCCAGCAGCCTCCTCCCACTGTGGCTTCTCCCCACCCCGATATTAATTGGCCTTTAAGTGGTTACGTGTGTTTCTTTTTATGTGTCAGTTTGAGTCTGTTATTTG
This sequence comes from Scalopus aquaticus, assembly GCA_004024925.1. Classification (NCBI taxonomy): domain Eukaryota; kingdom Metazoa; phylum Chordata; class Mammalia; order Eulipotyphla; family Talpidae; genus Scalopus; species Scalopus aquaticus. The sequence continues at coordinate 83,355 of PVIJ01001961.1, forward strand.
AACTTCACAGCTATTGGAGAACACAGAAGTGATGCTCAGGGCCCAAGTTGGGAAATGGAACCATTAGGGACACTCACTCTGGCTCTGACAATCTGTTTTTTTCTACTTCTATCCCTTGAGTCTTGCTGCCCCCTCACCCTTACCCCTTCTGCCTCCTCTCCTCACTCCTCCAAGGCAGCCCATCCTAACTTTAAATTCAGCTCTTAGAATCATTCCCAGCCAGCAGAAACCTCTTGGTGGGAACCCCCAAACTGCTAGCTTTAAAGAATTTGAAGCTCATGAGGAGAAATTTTTTTAATGAAAGTAACATTTGTTGGAGGTCTGGTGTATACACATTTCTTAACATGTGTTTTCTCATTTCATCCTCAAAATAACTGAGTTAGGATCACACTGCCATTTTTCACAGAGGGAAACAGATTCCTTGAGACTAAGAGGAGAGGTCTCTAGAGCCTGGGATTATCTTCTGCCTCTGCACTTACGGCTGTGTGATCTTGGACATGTCCTTTAGCTTCCCTGTGCCCCAGATTGTTCGTCAATAATGAGTGCTGTTCTTCAAAGTGCTGTTGTGAGGATTAAACTGGTTTAGTATTATGGAGGACTCAGGACAGTGCACGGTAGGCAGAAAACACTTGATAATTGTCAGCTGCTGCTGGATGTAGTGTAGTAGTTCTAGCAATGCTTCTGGATCAGGTAGCCTTGCTGGAATCCTAGGTATACCAGTTAGCAGTGAACTTGGGAAGACCAGTTTTCTCAAGAACTGCCCCCCCACCTATAAAATGAGACTATTTCAGATGGTTGCAGATCCCTCAGTGAAATGGTTAGTTCCTCCAATAACTGGTTTTTGTGAGTTTTGCCAATAGACAAGTCTTATTCAACCCCAGAGAACTTTTCATTTGATCATATTAAATATGAATGGACTGCAAAAATATGTAAGTAATATCATCAGAGAGATGAGAAGATACTGCACCCCGAAGATGAGCAAAATGTCAAGAGAAAAAAGTGGGGCATCCAATTTAGAACAAAACAGAGCTCTTGAAAATTAAAATTAACAGACAACATTTTTTTATTTTACTTTGAAAACTGATTTTATTATCTGAATCAAAAAGAAGTGTATTCATGTTAAATTTAGAATGTTTAACTTTCCACTGACCTCTTAAAATATGTTCCAGATATTGTTAACAGTGCTTAGAACTGTGTAAAAGTTAACAACCAATGCCACATTTTAGAGAAAAAGGTTTAAAAATAGGGAAAACATTTAAAAGAAACCATTCTCAAAGGCCAAGACACTGACAATTCTAGTTTAAAAAGAAAAGAATGTTAATTAATATTTGAATTTTAACTAACAGTGGTTTTCAAGAATGAAAAATCATAGCGCTTTTAAAATAGACCACATATACAACATTTGGAGTATGTCAAGATCTCTCAGAAAGTAAAACAAAAGGATACATAGATCAAAAATAGGAAAGAAAGCTAAGAAAACTGGAAGATCCATCCAGGAGATCCAACATGCAGAGAGTAAGAGTCCCAAAAATGACAAGATGGAGAAAACACGGGGGAGGCAATGTTCAAGGGCATTATACAGAAATAAAATTCCCAGAACTGAAACCATGAGTTTTCTTGTTTGGATCTACCACATACTCAACACAGCAAATGACAAAAAAAAAAAACCCACATCAAGGGAAATGATTGTGAAATTTTGGAGTAGAATGGATAAAGAGAAGATATTAAAAGCCCCCAGAAAGGAAAAATGAAATGCAAAACAAAAACAAGGCAGTATAAAGGGTGCAGGATGGCAATAGATTTCTCAACAACAGTTCTGGAAGCTCACTTTACCCTAAAATTCTATACCCACCCAAACTATTAATTTGGTGTGGGCTTCTCAGCACCAACACTGAAAACTAGAAGCAAAGAAGGAACACATTCAAAATTCTGAAGAAAAGTGATTTGCATTATAAAATTTATACCCAGTAAATAACAATCCAGCAGAAGCGCTCAAGACATTTTAAAAATGCAAATTCTCCCCAAATTTGCCTTCTACTCTCCTTATCTCAGGTGCCTATAGAAGGGGGCATTCTGCAAAAGTGAGGGAGTCAAGCAGGAAAGAGGTGGATGTGGGATTCATGAAGCAAATGATTCAATGGAGAAGAAAATGAAGAGCTGCCTGCCATTATGTGGACACGTGGCTGGATTGCAGCTGTGGCCCAGGCATCGGGCCCCATCTCTTCCTGCTGGCAAGGCCCCACTTTGCTGGACACTATAGAACCCCTGACAATCCATTCAAGCTCTCCCTGGCTTCCTCTGTATGGGAAGAGAAGATATTTTCCCTTCTAGTTTCTGCTCAGACTGGTTGAGTAGTCAAATTAAAATAAGACATATTAGTAGGAGAAAAGAACAGATTTTAGGGGTATCCACCTAGCTGTGGATTCTAAAGTCAATGAGACAGTCAGAGTATATGATTTGAGCTAAGGATCAGGTTCTAGAGCAGCCAGGAGAGAGGAGGGGGGCTCACATGACAAGGAGGGGGTGACATATGACGAAGACCAGATGCTTAGTAGTCACATGTTTGCCCGGCCATATAGAAAGTTTTCTCTGATAGAAAGGCAATATCTGGTAAAAATACTAATTTTGGGTTCTAATTCCAATTTTTATTCTTCTAGGTGGTGAAGGGAATGATAATAGTCTTTTAGTGAGGCTGCATGAACTCCATTGATCTCAGTTTAAAATAACCTACAGGCTGCAGTGACATGTCTTGGGAAGGACTGTGCTGAACATCTTGGGGAAGCCTCCTTGGCCAATCTCCTCTCATTCCCTCCATGGGGCACACAGAAATTTCTGGAGTTGTCTCTTCCCCACAGGAATAAGGAAGACTTGGTCCTGTCATCCATGTTGGCCTGAATTCCTACACTAGTTGCCTCATCTTTAAAATAGTATAGCAACAGCACTAATGTCACAAGGTCATTATTAGGAGCAAATGAGAAAATGTTTGCAAGGCACTTAAGAAAGGCATCTGGCAAGTGGTCTGCAATATTGGTATTTGTTAGATACAATGCATTATGTGTGGACATGTAGATAAACTTGCAGTAGATCGGAAAAGCATTGGTTTAAACTTGAGCCACAGCTGAGTTGTCTTACCCCGCTCCCATGGTCATGCATACCTATACATAATGTACGAAAGGCACCTCCTCTGCTGATGCCAGTGCTAATCTGACCCCATCAGTTTCTGTTGAGGGACACCTCATTGCTCTGAAGAAGAGCTGGAGTGCTCCCCACCCACCAGGCTTGCTCTACTGTCCTCTCCAGGGTCACTTTGACCCAAGTCCTTCCCTTCCCACCTATCTTCTAGCTCCCGAGACCGCCTCAGTCAGCCCTCATGAACTGTGCTCCTCCCGATCAGGACTTCCCCCATGCTGCACCCACTTCCTGCAACCATCCCTCCTCCTGTTGGCTGACTCCTACTCACCCCTTGGGTTTCAGTGGGTCATCATTTCTACAGAAAAGCCTTCACTGGACTCAAAGGAGACTGGAAATCCTGTGACATATTGCCATGGCCCCAGGGTATATTTAATTCTTGCACTCTGTAAAACACCTGCAGTGCTTTATTTGTTAATTCATGCAACTACACTTGAGAGCACCTTTTATAGGCCACACACTTTTCCTGGCCTTGATGCTACAGCAATGAGCCAAGTAAATAGAACCCCTGCCCTCAAGGGGAGTACTATCTAGCAGCTATTTGGGGCCTACTAACCATCAACTCCCTGAGGGCAGGAGTCCTGTGTGGCTTGCTCAGTATTGCAGTTCCAGTGCTTAGCACGCACCTGGCAGAAAGCACACTTTAATAAATATGTGCTGAGAAGTGAGCCATGGGAACGTTGCTGCCTTCCCTGAGAGAGCCAAGATGGGGTTAGGGGTACCGACCCCCTCCTTTTAAACTCGTAAAGATCTCCCAGTAGTGCTGGCAGGAAATAGAGGTGCTGACAAGCAGTTTAGAACAGTTTAGCAGGAGGTTAAAAAAAAGAAAAGTCCCACCCAGGCGGAAGGTCGCTGTGGTTTTTTTGGGGAACGTCCCTCCCTTGGCTCCTGGCTTCACCCTCTGTTCATCTGGCCTTGTTTGTCACCAGACAGCCTTCCAGATGAACAGGGGCTGAGGGGGTAGCTGGGGGGGTGGTATCCGTGAGTAGGTAGCTAACTCTGATTAATCCTGAGAAACAGTAATGACCCAGTGGTTCACCCCAGGCTTACTTGTGTCTAACTTCCTTGGGCAACCTAACCCCTTAATTTCACTCTGAGGTTTAGGGTTTCCCCTAGAGCTCTTAGGGAGACAGGCCAGGATGTTCTGCGTAAGTGTGGGAAGTGTTGATCTGGAAGTTGGAGATGGGGGCTAGGGCAGGTGAGACTAGGTGGAGGCAGTCAGCAGAGCCTTCCTCTGCAGAACTCTGGCATCCTGCTCATGTGTTTCTAGAACATTCTGCAGAGGGATCTAATAGTAACAGCCAAGGAGACAGAGTGATTTAACTTTTTCTTTTCCCCAAGGGGAGGGGAGAGGAATAAGTATGAGCAGTAACAAGCTCCATCTTTTAACCTGAGCTGCACTCAGCTTGGCCTAGAGCTTGAGGTTTGCACTTAACTTCATAAATGAACTGGATCAAGCTGGGGCCTCAAAGCATATCCCTGGGTTTGTTGTCCTGTAAACGAAGGACTTTTTCTTTACATCCACTCTGTGATGGACTCCAGCAGTTCAGACACATAGGAACATTGCCTCTCAGCCCTTGAGAAAATCATTCAGTATTCCCCATCCTTCTCTTCCCTGTCTGAAAATCTCTGCCTGCCTTAGAGGGTCACAGGGCATCACAGGACAGTGCTGTGCAACTGACAAAGGGCCGTGGTACATGTAGTTAAGCAAACAGCAGAAAGTGCTCAGACAGTCTTTAATTAACCATCTAGTCAGGTTACTGCAGGCTCTCTGTGCCCCTCGGCCAACAACGATTCTGGAAGTTGGCGGGTACGCACGGTTCTCCTCTGCTGTCTGTTCCCACCAGTCCAACTGTGTGTGTTAGCAAGGGGTCTTTGTGCTCATTCTCAAACTGTACCTATTATTTTAATTCAATAATACATCTGATTATTCTCTAGTGCAGTGAAGTATGAGTGTGAAGAAGTGGAGTTGTTTCTTTGCCAACTAGGCCGAGTGCTCTAGAGAGAATCAATACAAGTGATAGCTAAACATCTTCCATGTGCCAATTGTTTCTTCTAGACCACTCTGCAGCGGGATTAAGTGTAAGTGTGACAACTATAAAATTTAGAGGGAAAAACTGTGAAAAATGAGTCTTGAGCATTCCGTTTCATGTTCCCACTGCACTTTAAAGACACAGCAACTTGAAATTATTGATGCTACTTCATGGGTGTGGTTTGTTTGGGAAAGCTAACAAAAAATTCCAATCAACCACTCCAGCAATTGATTCCCCACTTTGTATATCTGTTGGGTCAAGTGACCCTGATAAAGCTGGATCTCATCAGATTCAAGAGGGCTATTCCTATACCTTTTTTAAAAAAGATTTATTTATTTATGCATACAAGCTGGAGTGTAGGTCAGGTGTGGCCTACAAGGTGTGGGGTGTTGAGGGGATTCACCAGAGACAGAGTGGGGAGCAGAACAGGCAGACCGACTGAAGTACACTGCTGAGGGGAGCAGCGGGTGAGGCAGGAGAGGTCTGCTGCATCATGTGGAAATTTCCCTGGCCAGGTATCGAACTCATGAACTCATGTTGCAGTGGCTCTGAATAGCTTCATAGTGCTGTGCTTAACCCCTTGCACCACCAGGGAGGCCGCTGTTCCTATATCTTTAATGCCAGTCCGAGACTTGGAAGGAGAGAGTGGCAGGGCTGACTCAAGCCCTGCAGTTAGGGTGAGAGCCTCAGACTGGGAAAGTCTTCATGGACTTTGGATCCAGGCTCTCCCAGGGGACTGGAGGAGGGACATGTCCACTGTTGCCAAGTTCCAGTCTCTGAATGCCCCCTATGACTCAGTCCCACCAAGACCAGAGGCTGGCTCATTTTGAGTTGTCTTCTGCAGGGCACACTTGACCCACTTTCATCAACTTTTTCTGTGTCCCTTCAAGTATTCTCTTTCACCACCAGGTGAAAAAGTTCCATTACTAATCTTCAGTTATGAGGAAACCAGGTTCAGAAGTAGCTAACACTGTAGTATGAATTAGCTTACTATATTCTCAAGGTCTCCATACCCCTTCAAATGGTCCTTTAATCTTTTCTACAAGCTTTCTACTTCTTCCAACCCATGATCCATCCCCTTCTTACAAAAGATCTGCCCTAAGACTCATTTTTGCAGGTTTATGGCAAGATTCTACCTGATCCCTGTCTCAAGCTCATAGAGGAAACTTCTGTACATTGAATCAAGACAAATTTTAACACTTTCTAACTCAGAACTTGGACTATAGACTTATTTTTTTCTGTTTTCTTATTGGTATAGTAGAAATTAAAATAGCTAGTTAGGATGGTTCAGTCAGACAGAATTGCTTTTAGTACCAACAATGTGCCAGTACTGTGTTGGTGCTAGAGATACAGGTGTGAGACATCCAGAGACCATCTGGAATAGCCATAGAAATGAAGCCTTGCCGTTTAATTGATGGCCTATTGCAGAGGTTGGCAAACTTCTCTGTACAGGGCCAGAGAGTAAGTATTTTAGGCTTTCCTCTACCGTTGAGGCACAGAAGCAGCCATTAGCAAACAGGTGGGATATATTCCAGTGAAACTTCATGAAAACAGGTGATGGGCTGTAACTTCTGGGCTGAAATGTTAAGTGTTAATACATTTGGATGGTGGGTTCAACCAGGAAGGCAAAGTTTTTCTGGAGGGTCTTCATTGTCCTTCTCATCCTCCATGAAGCACATTGCTTTCGTTATGTGGAGCCAGGCGCATCAGAATCCACACTAGCTTCATTTACTTTTCCAACTTGCTTCCCTAATGGCAAAGTGGGATTTTGGTCGTCCCTTCTAACCAACGCTGCAGACATGCCAAAGAGGCAAGGGATTCTGCACTCATTGGTGGGAGGGCAAATTCACGTCTCCTCTCTGGCCTCCATCCAGTTTGCCTCTCTTAAAACAAGCAAGCTGGACTAGTGGTTTCCCAGACTGGAACATGCATCGAGTCCCTCAGGATGCTAACAAAAATGCAGACTCCTAGGCCCAGACTTTGGAACAACTGTCTCATACTCTAGGGATGGTTTGGAGATTCTGGACTATTAACAAGTGTCCCAGGTGGTTCTCAAGAGAGACAGTCCAAGGAGCTTCAAAAGGCCTGTAGCTGGGACATTCAGTGCTGGGGGACAGAGGAAAGGAAGCTGTCTGTCTTCTTTGGACTGAGCTGGGCTGTGGTGGGACAGAGCACGGTGGCGGCGGGGATCTTTATCTCTTTATCTCGTCTGCAAGGACGTGGCAGGATGTGGTTGACCTGAACTTCCTGTGCATGGGGGAACCGGAGAACAGGGGGAGAGATTCACACCCAGGCAGAGGCTCACCCCACATGCCTAGAATATGCCCAGTAGGTATTGGGAAATGTATCAAATGGGGGTGCTTATGGGTCATTGGCAAGACACCAGGAAGAACAAACGATGCAACATTACAAAATCTCTCCTGATGGCAGGGAATTCTCTCTCAGAGGAATGAGTGCTCCCCTGAAAAGATCCAGGGCCCGGAGTCAGGAGCCTACCTCACCTGCTGGGTGTGCCTGACGACACACTCACTGCTCCACCGGGGGGGAGACGGCCTTACAGGACCTTCCTTTGCTGAGTGTGGGGTAGGTGCCGATACCGTGGGCCTCTCCACACCCTTCTTAGGACTCCCTTGAAGACTGGGTGAGACCACGGGGTGGGAGGAGCCCGGCGCTGCCAGCGACAGTAGCGAAAAGTGCCCAAAACTCTCCTTGGCAGTTTGGGAGGTTACTGACTTTTAGAAGGTTCTTGTTTTTCTTCTTCCTTCCTTCCTTCCCCTCTCTCTCTCTCTCTCTCTCTCTCTCTCTCTCTCTTTCGAAAGAGGAGGTAAGAAAACAATCTCTGAAAAGCATCACTGTGAAAAACAACCTTCTCTTTTTGATTTATTTTCCTCTGAGTTTATCAGGTAACTAAGGAGCAGTCATTGGACTATGTGCCCAGCCTGGGTTAGGTGCAAAAGGAGGGGTTCCGGAGAATGCCACCAGACCCTTCACACGAGAGGCTCGGGGTCTAGCCTGGGAGCTAATAGGTGTGTGCGGAAAGTGAAATGACAACGTGACAATGACACCATGGCCGCAGTGATGACGCTGGTCGTGATGGCGAGAGCGAAGAGCTGGCCATACCCTGCTGTGCAGCTCACACAGTGTTTTTATGATCACTATCATCGTCGATGTTCAAAACCATCAAAACAATCCCCCAATTTTATTGAACTGAGAGTAATAACTTCTCTGAGAGCAGATAAGAAAGTAGCTGAGTCAGACTTCGGTTCCTTATTTTGTCCTTGAGTACTCCTGGCCCCAAGACATCACAACTTTCTTCCTTTATTGGAACAGAACATTGCAAAATGCACATTATCACTGGGAAGTGACATGAGTAATTGCCACATGGGAGAAAATGTCACAAGATCTTGAGAGCAGCAGGTCAGGTTGCTGGTGGCTGCATATGGAAGAGGCTTAGTAGAGACAGGAATAATTAAAACAAGCCCAGGGGCTGCGTGGCACTTGGAGATGGGGGCTGTGGAGAAGGGAGAGGGTGGCATTTGTGGCAAGAGGAAGTATGTAGGTGATAGGAAAGTGAGAACGTCCAAGGTACCAGGAAACAGTCAGGAGTCTGATTGGAATGGGGGTGTGTGCTGGAGAGGATGGGGAGCCGATGATGCCTTCCTCCAAAGGTCTGGAGTGTCTTTCTTCATTTTGCCAGAGGTGGGAGGGTCCCACCATTTTCTCTTTGACTTCCTGTCCCCTTCAACTCCAAGTCCGTTTATAATCAAAGAAGTTACCAAATCAAAGGGCTGCAGTCTTAGCCTAGAGACACAGTCTGTTACTTCTGACTTTTTTCTCTTCAAAATGTCAGAGTGCTGCTGAAACAGGAACAGCGCTGAGGCAGCAGCAGCTCTGACTCACAAAGGGCACATCAAAGAAACAGCAGTGATAAGGGGCTGGCAGCAGCTGTGCGTGTGAGCCGCTTCTCCTGACGCTCTTTGAGGCTTGGGGGCCCCTCTGGGCAGTCTCGTTGTGGGCAGAAGCATGTGGTTTTCAGAAATTGGATGACTCACCACACAGGCAGGGCTTGGGAAGAGATGCAGTCCGTGCTGGTTTCTTTGACGTTCAGCCAAGACGCCGGGTCTGGGACTCTGGGTCACTGCACATTTCAGGTCTTTAGGGACCTGAGATTCATCTGTCCACATAGCCATGCAGCCACCCATGAGGCCACGAACTGATCTAATTGCCCAACAAATGCCACAAGCACATGCATCATGCAGGCCCTGTGCTATGGTCTGACCAAAGTCATTACTGCCCTTACGAAACTTACAATCTATTGAGAGAGATAAGGAGTGAACAAATAACAGGCTGTTGATTTTGTTTGAATTCAATAAGTAATGACGGTTTATTTAGAATAGTTAGGAAAGGAAAATATTGCCAATAATTCCATCACCCTGGGATACCACTATTAAAATTTTAGGTTCTAAGTTTTTCCTTTGCTGTCTGTATGATGTGTTTGTATAATATAGGTATTTTTTCATTCATTTTTTTTTTTACTGTGGTAAAATACATGTCCCATAAAATTTAGCTCCAACCCTTTCATTTCAATCTGCAGACTTCCCTTAAACATTTCCTGCAGGACAGATCTAGGAATAACAAACTCCCTCAGCTTTTGTTTATCTGGTAATGTCCTAAATTTTCCCACTCTCAAAAACTATTTTTTTGGCTATATTCTTGGTTAATTTTTTATTCTAGTACTACTTTGGAAGTATCAGCCCTCTGCTTTTGGCTTCCAAAATTTCTGAAGAGCAATCTGCTGATACCCTTATTGAGAATCCTTTATATGTGAAGAGCCACTTCTCTTTTGCTGCTTCCAATAGTATTGGCTGTTGATAGTTTGATTATATGTCTGCCTCTTATGTGAATTCACCTACTGGAATTTGTTAAGCTTCTGGTACTAGTCTATATTCATGTCTTTCATCAAACTTAGGAGGTTTTGGCCATTATTTTTTCCGATAATCCCACTGTCCTTTCTTCCTCTCTTTTCCTCTGGGAGTCCCATAATGCACATGTTGGGGTGTTTGATGGTATCCCACAGATCCCTTCTTTTTATTTTTTTTAAAGATTTATTTATTTATGCATACAAGCTGGAGAATAAGGCAGAAGTGTGGGGGTTGAGAGGATTCACCAGAGACAGAGTGGGGAGCAGAACAGGCAGATCAGAAATACACTGCTGAGGGGAGCAGCGGGTGAGACAGGAGAGGTCTGCTGCGCCATGTGGGAAGCTCCCTGGCTAGGCATCGAACTCGTGCTGCAGTGGCTCTGGATAGCTTCATAGTGCTATGCTTAACCCACTGCACCACCAGGGAGGCCCCACAGATTCCTTCTATGGTCACTTTCTTCAATATTTTTTCTTTCTGTTCCTCTGATTCACTAATTTCAATTGTCCTGCCTTCAAATTCACTGATTCTTTCTTCTGCCTTCTCAAATATACCTTTGAATCACTCTAGTGAATTTTAAATTAAATTTAAAGTCTTTTTCAGCTAGAGGTTTTTAGTCTCTTTTTAGGTTTTCTCTTCAGTGATATTTCCATTTTGTTTATACATAGTCTTTTTTGTTTGTTTTGTTTACTTCTCTTCGTCTTCTTTGAGCATTTTAAGATCGTTACTTTAAAAATCTTTATCTAGTAGGTCAGCCATCTGGTCTTTCTCAGTGACAGATTTTGTTGGTTTATTTTTTTCTTCCATTGAATGGGTCATACTTTCCTGTTTCTTTACAGGATTTTTGTTGTTGAAAATGGAACATTATAGTTCATGCCTTCCCCAGGAAGCTGCAAACCTTCAAGAGACTCCAGAGTTCCAAAATAGTTGCATTACACAAATTCTTCCAGTGCAATTATTGTTTAGGCAGGGAGAGAGAGATTCTTTGTGATTTTCACTCTGCCATCTGTCCAAAACCTTCCTTGTATAATTTCTTTTAAAAATAGGACCATATATGTTGCTTTTAACTTCTTTTCATCCAGTCAAGTTGTCATTTGTGTCTTCAAATTTTGATGACTGAGGGATATTTTTATTGTATGATTACCCCAAATTTACTTATATAGTTCCCTATTACTTACCTTTTATCTATTTTCATTTTTTTACTCACTATAAGCATCATAATGAAATACATACATGACATACATGGATTTACATGTATCTTTTATATCACTTGTATGATTATTTTGTTAGGAAAGAAGAAGGGGAGATTTTGAAGTGTACTTGGATGAGTAAGAGGAATAGTAAGTATACAAAGGCCATAGAGCTTCCTAGGCAGAAAGAACAGCTTTAACAAATACCCCGAGGACTGAAGGTGCATCTCAATTTCAGAAAATGTTAACGACTATGAAAATATCCAGGCTGTACCTTCTCTCAAAGTCTTGTCTGACCACTCTAGGTCATGATGCAGTGTCCACTCTTTTTTTAATATCCTGGGCCATGCCATTCAGGGTGTTCTTCATGAGCCAATTGACTCCCCCAGATTCCTGGGTTACCCCCTATGCAACTGGCAACACACAAATTGATTCCTCTAAACCCTAAGCAGCCATAAAAGTCCAGGAAATATTTTAAGGACAATCTGCTTATGTCTTAAAATAGTGCCCAGTCAGAAGGAAACATACTCCATATGTGTCTAATTCACTTGTGCAACAAAATACAGAGATTGTAGAGCTCCACTTCCCCTCTCCTTCTTTTTAATTTAAAAGGAGCTATTTGATGTCCCAGAAACCCTTTGAGGCTTTTTATTGCCCTTATAGACCTAACGATAAAAGTTCGTAGGAGGCAGAAACTGGGTAGTTCTGGGTATAAAAAAAAAACCCAAGAACTGAAAAGAATCTGGTTAGATGATAATTTCAAAATTTTGGAGGTGGTTCCAGTTTAGAGTGGTGAGAGGGGAAAAGAGGCAAGGTAGAGACTGTCTCCATGCTGTGGTTTGTAGGGTAGCAAGTCTGCAACTTCCTGCCTTCTCCCTGCACCAGCGACCTCCAAATGACTTCAGGCGAAGACCAATAAAAGGATCCCTTGCCCTTCCCCACTGGCAGGTGGCACTGAGCTAAGGGACACACAAAACCAGTGGTTTTTAGACAGGGGTGATTTTACCGCCCCACCCCCACCCCCAGGCGACATCTGGCAAAATCTGGAGGCATTTTTGGTTGTCACCACTGAATGGAGTAGCGACATTGGCCTCTAGGGCCCAGAGGTCAGCAGTGCTGCTGGACATCCTGCAGTGTGCAGGGCAGCTCCGCAACAGAGTCACCCAGCCCCAAACATCGTGATGCCAACGTTGAGAAACCCCCAAATAGGAGAGAAACGGATCCTCTTGGAGTGGATTCAAGAGCATCCATTTTACTCCATGGCTAATAATTAAACTGTTTTTACTATTAAAATAAGTACATCAAGTCCTCAGTGTTGTTGATAGGTTCTTGGAAATGGCAACCCTGAGAGAAATGAAGACTTACAAAGAAAGCACTTGCTGGAAGAAGCCTTCATTCATCGTCCAGTGGGAGTTGCTTTTTACTCATCAGTGTCTTAACACAGGGGCATGGAAGGAAAGGATCTTATCTGACGAACTCTGCACACCTATTAGGGTACAGTGAGGTAGGACAGCCTTTATCCTTACCCTCTCAACCTTAATCTTCCTCCACTCCCCTCAGCCCCTTTTTTCTGGGGCTTAAAATCCAACAAAACTTCCCCAGGAGGCTCCCTGAGCTGGCAGAAGGAAGGCCACATGTGATCCACTGCACATCAGTCCCCAGGGCATGCTGAAGTGGGCCAGGGGTTTCCCCTTGAAAAGCGAGGACATGGAGTGGTGAGCCCCCCACCCCCACTGAAGGCCAGAAAGAAGGCGAGCACTGTGTGTGTGGGAGGAGGAGCAGTGTGGGCTGAGAGAGAAGAGAGTCAGGGGAAGCAGTGGAGGAGCTGTGTGTGGGCCCAGCACCAGAGCTGCCACTGACAGGAGCACAGGGAATGTCAGGAGGGGCGGACCAGAGAGTCTTACTCTGCAGATGGAAGAGTGGTAATTGAGAGACTACGGTTAAATAGTAAATATCTGCATTGTCAAAATGCTGATAATTATTCCATAAATAGCCTGTGAACTTTGTAGAATGTAATGGAGGATGGGAATAGAATCATCCAGATTGAGGGGGCTTAGAGAGGCCGCTCATGAAGTAACCCTCCTCCATCCTGATCCCCTGGGAGCAGTCTGCCTGCCTGGAGATTTTGAAGCCTTGAGCTGGTCCCACTGGCCTGGTTCTTCTGCCTGACATTCTGCTGAGTCCTTCCCATTAAACACCATATTATGGCGCACTCCCCTGCTCAAGAACCACCAGTGTCTCCCCGTGGCTCACCTCATTGCATCCAAATACCTCTGTGGTCTCCCAGTCCAATGACTAATTCAACAAATATTTATTTATTTTTCATTACATATTGAAGCTGAAAACATAACATGAACTTGGACACGATTAAATGGTCCAATAATACAAAAGATATAAACAACAAATATTGACTTTACCTAGGCCCTCATTACCCACATCCTCCTCTCCAGAGACACCAGAAATGTACCGTACATATCACACGATACAGGGGCATGATTTGGTCTTTCAAAAATAGGACGAAAATCTACTTTGCTCTTCACCTTGACTATACTGCTTATAAATATATCTTTGTGATTGTTCCTTTTTGGCATAGTCTCATCATGAGAATGTGCTGATTTATTTAAACAGACCCCTACTGAGGACTTGGCTTCTAATCTTTTGCTAAGATAAGCAAGGCCAATAAACACCTTACACACCCCTCTTTTGTATAAGAAAACAAATTCCTGGAAGCTAAGTGGCCCTAGCAATAGATATCACCCGCTCATCCCGCTGGGGGGCAGGATCCACTTCCCTCCAGTCCAGACACCCTGTGTTCTCATCAAATGTTGTCATCATTGCCAATCTGGTAAGTGGAAATAGCTCTTATTTTATTTTGCATTGTTTTCGTTATGAGGCTGAGTATCTTTTCATCTATATCAAAATCCTCTGTAGTCCTTTTTTCCATGAACCACCTGCTTTCAAGCTCTTTGGCAATTTCTCTCTGAGGGTATGGAACAAATACTTATTGACACCCAATTATGTGCCAGTTAAATCCGAGGCGGCCCCTGCCTAGCCCTCACCATTCATTCTAGTTTCCCCTGAACCAATTATCCCCCGTTCTCCAAACCTCTTCCCCAGTTCCATACTCTCCCGCCACGACCTCCCCCACCTCAGTATTGACCTGAGCCTCCCAGAAAGGCATGTAAGTGTGTGTGTGCGTGTGTGTGTGTGTGTGTGTGTGTGCATGTGCTCACACGGTGTGAGTGAAGGATGCGTGTATCTCATTTTGTTTATATCAGGTTCATTTTCGAAAATAACTAATAAAAGTAATGCATGCTCCTGGTGGAACACATAGATAGTATAAGAAAGGAAACAGGAAGATAAAATTTCATGTCATTCTAATCATACTGAGATAAACATCTTTGCGGTATTTCCTTCAATATTATACTGTGCGCATATGTGTCCTTTTAATAAAACTGAGATCATACTGTACAGATTGTTCTTTTTGTCTTTTTTAACTACTGCTAGCATCACAAATTCTAAAATGATTCATAACTTCATTTTTATTGGCCAGAAATTTCTACCATATAAATATTCCAAAATTATTTGGCCTATTCCCTGTTCGTGGATTTTATTTCCCTCCCTCCTTCCCACCCTTCTTTCTTCCTCCCTTCCTTTCACTTTATACACAATACTATTTCTTTCCTTAATTCTTTCCTTCAAGTGGGTTCCTAGAAGAGCCTTTACTAGGTCAAAGGGTCAAATATTTTAATGGTGCTGGATTTGGTGGTTCAGAACATAGCCTACCTCTTTCCCATATGTCTAGATATTGGGCAACTAAAAACCAAGAGTCACAGCTTCGATCTAGATATGATTTTGTCTCTGCTAAGGAGAAATTTTTTTTAAGATTTATTTATTTATGCACACAAGAGCTGGGGTGTAGGCCAGAAGTGTGGGGGGCGAGAGGATTCACCAGAGACAGAGTAGGGAGCAGAACAGGAAGATCTACTGAAATACACTGCTGAGGGGAGCAGCGGGTGAGACAGGAGAGGTCTGCTGCACCATGTGGGAAGCTCCCTGGCTGGGGATCAAACTCATGCTGCAATGGCTGCTGATAGCTTCATAGTGCTGAGACTTAATCCCTTGTGCCACCAGGGAGACCCTAAAGAGAATTTTTGTGAGTATGATTCAAGATTTTACTGGTAAAGTGGCATGGTTTTATGGCCATGAGCTATAGTCAGGTCATCATCATTCTGGAACTTTCCGATTAAAGTGCAAGCAGAGGTTTTACTGGCAGCTAGGTCTGCATTGTGCTTTAGGGACTTGTCCCTGGGAGCCCTGAGATGTGTTACTTCTACTTCCCAATGATCCGACAAGCTACCTTTTCCCCTTAATAAGTTGCTTTCTGCTTAAACTATCTGAGTGGCTTCTTTTTTTTGGACACTGATCAACAAAAATCCCTGTTTGTTAAAATGTCCTCCAGGTAGGTTGTACCAATGATTGGTCCCATTAGATGTGAGAGAATGTGATCTATTCTTCCAAACCACCCTGAGAGGCAGGAGTGCCATTTTTGTTTCACCAGTTCAGAAACATTAGACAAGGCCAAGGTCACACGTCTGGTAGATGCTGAAGTCCCAGAATAACTCAGCTGTTTTTGATGAGAGAGCCCAGGTTTAGAATGGAATCACTTCCTCACAGAACAGGAAAAATGTCAAGTGTGATGTGGAGAAAGCTCCTGGACAATCCCCTCGCCCAAAGCCAGTCACCTCCAGCATCCCCAACAACAGCACAGCACAGCCACGTGCACTGAGATGGACTCACTGTGACGTTCTTGCCCAAGTGCATGACCTGGATGCAGTCAGGAGGAACCATCACTGGTCAGGCCAAAGTGAGGGACAGTCTACAAAACACTGCCTGCGCTCTTCAGTGCTAAGGCCACAAAAGACATAGAAAAGTGTAGAAACTGTTTCAAATGAGAGAGGCCCAACTACCAAATGCAAAACCTGATTCTGGATGGGACTGAAACATTCTCTAAAGGACGTTATAGGGACATTTAGCAACATTGGAATGTAGACTGCATACCAGATAATAGGACTACATCCTTGTTTGGTTTCCTGTGTTTGCAAATGTGGTCGCATGAGAAAACATACTTGGTTTTCGAAAACGCAAGTTGAAGTATCAATAGTGAAGGGAAGAGTAATTGAATGAGTGATGTGCAGAAATAGGCAGATAGAGATAAAACAAATGTGGCAAGATGTGAAATTAGGGAATCCAGATCAAAAGCATCTGGGAGTTTATTGTCCTGTTCTTGCAGAGTATACTAAGGTTTGGGAAGTTGCAAATAAAGTTTGGAGAAATTCCTTCCTGAAATCAATGCTTTAAGCTACAGAAAAGCAGGGAGGAAAGGGGCTTGGCGCCTGCTTACCCAGGACCCACCATGTGCTAGACCAGATTTACGTATTTAAATGTCCACAGTCCCCTGGGAAGCAGCGCTGCTTTTGCCCATTTTACAGGCGCTCTAACCCATGCTCAGACACCGAGATAACCAGCCTGGGGCACGCAGCAGGCAGCCTCCAAACCCACTGATGCCTGACCCTTGAGCCCACAGGAGCTCATCCTCAGCTCTGGGTATCAGGGCATGGAGGAAGCATGTGGGCAAGGATGACAGCCGGAACACATAGTCCCTGTGGGCCCCGAGGTGGCAAGACTGGCCAGTGGAGGCCACTTTGGAAGGATGACCAGTGATGACGGGCAGGTTTCCCAGCTCCAGGCTTAGCCGCTATTTCAGGCAAGCCTCTGTCTGAGTAAGTTTCCCAGAGGGAAGAGGGTGAGTATCAGAGTCCGCAGGAGCTCAGAGCAAAAGCCTCTCTTGGGAGATGTCAGAATCTGGTAACTGGGTCTGAGTCCTACCCCACCTGCCTTTTATGGGCACAGCCTGCTCTGAGACATTAACTAATAAAATGGCAGGATAAATAATGGCTGTTTTTAGCATCTATCCTGTCACTGTGCAAGACATCTTATATTTCATCATCTTACCATCCTTTGGAGCAAGTATTATGGTTCCCATTTTGCAGAGCGGGGAGTGAGGCTCAGGAAACTTAGGTAGCTTGCTTGGGGTTGCACTGCTCAGGTAAGGCAGAGTTGTTTCACAATTAGGTCTAGGGACCCCACAGCCTTCCCTGGGGCCGGACCCCGACCCAACAGGGCGGAAGACCAGCACACACCTCCTCTTGTTTGGCGCTGGCGGGAGCTGAGTGCCGCAGGGTAGAGTGCAGCACCCACCACACTGTCAGGCAGTGGCCAGCCAGGGCCAGCAGACCCCCAGTCCAGCGCTCCCTCTGGGACGTGGGAATGCAGACGCTGGGCTGCTGGTCCAGGCTGTGTTATCCTGGGCCACGCCGTGAGTCAGAAGAAAGTCTTTTCCGTGGTTCAGTCTCACCACTTCACCTACTTTCTCAGACCCTCCTCCACCCTCAATTCTTTCCACCCCCAAGCACATTCTGCCTTCCTGATGCCTCCTGGCAGTCAGAGACCGCCACTGTGGTGATTAGTGCCCCACTCACCCCTGTCCCTGCCCTCTGGGAGAAGGGTCTGCTAATAAATTAACTAACAGTTAATTGGAACCTCACGTAGCATTCCTTTACTTAAACAACCTCTCCCGGAGATCAGGACATCTTACTTCCAATGAATGAAGCTGTAATGGCAGAACTTTAGGGACTGTGGTAGTTTCCTCAGGACAAATGTTGAGATGAACCTATGGAGAAGAGACTGACTATGGTCTGAAAAATCACAATGTCATAAAACCTCAAGCCGCCCAGTGTAATCTCCTTCCCCAACTAGAGCTGGAATTCCCTCAAAGTATCTCCACCAGTGGTCATCTGATTTGATTACTTCTAGCATCGGGGAGCTCGTTACCTCAGGGGGAAGTTTATTCCGTCTTAGAGCAGCTTCACTGTGTAATGACTAGCATGATTCATTTGTTCCCAGGCTCCGGCTGGTCCATTTGAGGGCCACTACTCAGGGTGACTATGTTCCAGCTGGAACAGGTATGCGTTTCTCCCTGCAACACCATGGAATCAGTCATCCTCACACCCGAGGTCAATTATTTGTTACCTCTCCACGTCGGCGGCACTCAGCCTGCTTATTTTTCCATTTTGGAACAATCCCATTATAGCAGGTGCTTTTTTGGGTGACATGTCAGAGTCCTCTGACATCAGGTGGTATTTAAAGGTTCGGCGCCAGGACTGTGTTCTGTCATACCCCAGCAGCGTTGGCCACTGATATCCCTGTTAGATTCTTCTGGCAATGTGTAAATCAAGGCCCTGAGTCTCAGTTAAGTATTAAATGGCATGGATGTTGGTGACAAAGGTCTGTGACCTGGTCCCACCAACAGTTGAATATGGCACTTCTGGAAGATACTAGTTCTGTGAGAGAGACACCAACCTGACCATAATCAAGGGAAGGTCTTAGCAACACAACAACAGTCTTTCTATACCAGCCAATATAGACTGTGGCACACATCAGATCAGCATGTTAAATAAAATAGACTTCAGTGCATCAAGGTTTGGTTTAGACTATAGGTTCTGGGATGGTTGATGTACATGAGGGAAGATATCACTGTTATAATCAGGGCAGACTCCCTAGAAGAGGTGTCCTTCAGGTGGGCTTTGAAGAATAGTTAGAATAGTTAGATGCAGAGTGAAGTTTCAGCTGCTGTAATTAGAGACCAAAATAACAATGACTTAAACACAATGGAAGTTTATTTCTTCCTTGTATACAGTAATAACTTAAGCAGCCCAGGCTTAATATGGCAGTTTTATGGTTTTGGAAACCCAGGATCCTTACACTTTAATGCTCTTCATTCAATCAGCAACTTTTATATCATATGGTCCAAGATAACTGCTCCAGCACCTGCCATCATATCACAAGTTCAGTCTACAGAAAGAAGCAATGAGTAGTACCCATCACTCCCCCTCATATCTCATTGGTAGAAATATCTCATGACTACAAACATCTCTTCAATTCTATTACTCAATTCATCACAAACGGTGGTAGGAAAATGCCTTGAAAATTTTAAAATACTACATTATTGTATTCAGGTATCTGTTCTCACACTTTCCGGGCTGACTATGATAAAGCACTTGATCTATCATTTATTCATCCAAGAATGCCTAGGCGAGGTATAAGCAAGGCGCTAGAATAAAGCGCAAACTTGCTGCTTAAGGAGAAAGAAATGGTGGGCTCCTCTGCCCAGACTCTGAGAATCGGCAAGCTCAGCTCAGAACAGCCAAGGGTCTTACCCGAGCGCTGTGGCAGTTGGCCCCAGGAGCCATGGCTTGCTCCCACCCTGCCACGCCCGTGCCACCCCTGTGCCTGCTCACACCTTGAATCTCCTTTCTTTTCTGCCCCATCCTTGCAAATTCTGGCTGTTCCTAGAATTAGCTCCAGACCCATTTTTTCTATAATATGCCATTTCTTTTGACGACTCCTCCATTGAAACTCACTAAGTCCAGCTTATTATCTGCAATGCTCATCTTTGCAGTTGCCTTTCTCTTATGATTTTATGAGGCTGAATGTTGTCATCTTGCATAACTGTCTCATGCTCCGTCTCAGACACAGGACTGGACATGCAGCAAGGGTCAGAGATGACTTGTTGGATGTTGACAGATTTAGCCAGCCAGTGAAGGTGGGAGTGCGGCCATGATCTCATTTTCCCTTTTTGCTGACATGTTCCCAATTCAACTTTATGAGATTTTTCTGGAGTGTCAGCTGTGCTGATTTGAACGGGACTTTGAAGGGTAGAATGTCCAGAGGCAAGGGGAATGGCATGTGGGAAGGGCTTGGCAGTGGGCAGGGGTGTCTACAGCCTTTCCCAGCCTCCAGCAGGGTCTTGGAATGTTCTGGCCCACTTGCAGTCTTCAAGGGTCATGTCAGGGAAAATACACACAAGGCCATTTTGGGACTGTGGACCACAGCGAAAACATAATAGAAGGCCAAGGCCAAGGTCCCCTGAGACAAATAGTCAGAACTAAGGAGTGAGGGCTGGGGCCTGGGTGCTTGGGGGTGCACACTCAGGGAACACCTTCTTGTGATTAAAGCAGATAGGACGGTGACCCAGATGTGGGATTCCCCAGAAATGACCCAACTGCACTGGACTTTGATCTTTGTGTGGTCTCTGATGGGCCACTAATATGTACTTCGGTTTCTTCATGTGTGAAAAGAGGATGAAGGGAGTTAAATTCCATCATAGGTTACAAGTTAGTCTTGGTGTTTCATTTTTAAAGTTGAATTGTTTCTATATTAAAAAATTGGAATGTTTTACATAAAAAAATTGTATTTTATAGTTGTTCTTTTAAAATCCTGGACCTGCAGGGCAATCATCTGTGTAGCATTCACCCCCTCCCCCCAATTCCTCTTCCTCTGACATGGCCCCAGTGGCATTCCGGCTTGTCCCCAATCCCAGCCTTGACCCAGGTTTTTTCCAGCAGCAGCATCCATTGTGTGATTCAGAGTGGCAAGTGGGAAGGAGGTTGCAGAGTCCGGGACTAGAAGGCTGGGGCCTGGGGTCCAGCCCAGACTGGCTCGGACCTGCTGACGGGCCCAGGGGAGCTGCCTTCCTCTCTGCCTTTATCATGGGTCATAACCCTCAATAAGATCCTTTCAAGTTCTCACATTTTGTGATTATGAAAATGCCATTTAGCAGAGAGAAATGGAACTGTGATTTCAATGCTGTGGAATTTGGCTGTCCTGGCCCCTTGCAAACTCCATGACAGGGTGTGAGAAGTGGGAGATAGAAGAGAGAAAATGGAATGGGGGCGGGGCTTGGGGGAATCCTAGCTGCAGAGGCTGAGCAAGTCTTTGGCTCAGGCCACTTTCTCTGGCTGCTGGTGCTGTTGAAAGAGGCAGCCCTGTCTCCTGGAATTCCTTCCAGGTCAGTGTCTTGGAATTCCCCCAGCTCCACCCTTTCCAGAAGCCTGAGGCTCCGGGTTAAATCTGAGGGTATCAAATCCAGCATTCAGGAGGGTAAATGCTGAGCCAAATTCCCAAATTCAAGGAGACTTCTAGATAAGGGCCAAGGGGGCTAGGGGAAAGTGTCAGGTCACTAAAAGCAGCAGGAGGGCCAGTGGAGGTTCCCAGACTGTGTTCACTCCTGCTCTTTTCCTGACTGGATCTCAGTTTCCTTGTTTGTCAGATAGTATTAAAACAAAAAAATAAATAAATAGACCTGTTCCCTCTATCTCTCGGAGAGACCATTAGGGAATGGAAGCCACATTTTTGGAGAAGAGATGACCACCCTGCCAGGAGGGGGTGGGGCTTCTGGGGTTCATCTTCATGGTTTCTGCATTACATTTTCTCTGGGACATTCTCACTTGCCCAGGATAGTGGGGATCCTGCCTGTTCATGCTCAGGGAGACAGGGGCCTCCCCACAGACCCTGAAAGCAGAGCTGCCGCCAGGTGCCAACTCCACGGTCTCCTCTCCTGTATCTTCACCTCCTTGGGATACTTCAACAAGAGAGGCCCCTGCTCACCAACTGGGCAAGATGCCTCCTAATGTGAAAGTAAGGGAGCAGGATCCCAGCAGGACCCCCAGAGTCCTGGCAAGACTTGGCCTGAGAGCTCTCTGAGGCAGGTTGTCCTTGGCCAGTCCATGGCCAGCATGAATTATAGAAGTTTAAAGACCTGTGGAGGCACTGACATGTGTGAGTTTTCAGGCATGAGGACAGGCTGTGGGACCAGCAGCGCCCCTGAAAGTTGAGACCAGACTTCAGGGAGGTCTTGGCAACCAATTTCATGCTCCTTTCTGGGTGAAGCCCATAGCAGATGACCACACTATCTAGTCGCTCTTGGGACTAGTGAGCACATGTGACTAGAGAGAGTTGGCCCAGAGAAGTGGGTCTCCGTTGGGCTGGTTCAGGCCCCAGGCCTGGATTTCCCTGTTGAGAACTGATTCCATGAGTCTTGGCTACAGGGGAAGACAGAGGATTCCCTGAACACTCAGAGAAGGGGGGAGTACTCACACCCATTGTGCTGATGTGTGATTTTCCCAACATCCACAGTCCGTAAGTAATAGGGTGGAGGCTCACAAACACAGCTCCTCTGGTTCCAAACCCATGTTCTTCCCCAAATGTTATGATTTTGAAGAATTTGAGCCATGTGTGCAGTGCAGATCAAAATCATATTAATCCAGTTGCTATTGTTTTCATTTATTGATCTACTGAATAGTACCAAATAATTGTGCACCAACTTACTATGCAGGTTAGTTACAATATGTCTGAAAATAAAATAGCAAAATCAAGGTCTTGGTGATAAAAAATAAAGGCAAAGTGTAGCAAGTGATAAAAATCAAAAGGTTACTCTCTGCCTAGAGTTTCCACCATAGAAAGTTCTGTAGGATGTGTAAAATTGCCTGAATCCCTCAAAAACCACTAACAATTTGAACATAGTGACAACTAACAATTTGGGCATAGTGAAAATAGAGTGAAATAGTTAAACAGTGGTCATTATTCACTGATGTTTGCTTTGTGTCAGGTGTTGTTTAAGCACCTTACTTTTTAAAAACAAATGTTTGTCTTGGCGGAATTCTGAATTTTTAGAAAAGCTACAAAGAGAGTTCCTCTACCCCCTTCCCTGATTTCCCCTAATGTTAAACTAACATCTTCCCAAACCCTCGTACATTAGTAACAACCAAAAAAATAGCATTAGTCTATTTATAGCAATTCAACTACAGATTGACTTTACCTCTAGTGCTCTTTTCTCTTTTTCCCCTCAAATTTATTAAGTTGTCATTTGTTTGCATATCCATATCATTGTGGAGTGCATTTTCATACATGCTTTGCCAATGTCCTATCCCCTTCCTTCTCTGTCCCCTCCCCCTCTAGTACATCCCCTCCGGTATCCAGTACATTTTTCAGAGTTCGAGAATTATTTTTGCTGTGCTTTGCCAGTTTGTTTTCTTTGGTTATTTATATTCCACAAATGAGGGAACTCAAATATTACCTGTCCCTCACTTTCTACTTATTTCACTTAACATAATCACCTCAAGTGTGGTTTCCTATGAGCTGGCCACTCATGGACAACTGTGACCTATTTGCTATCTGCAAACCACAGCAGAGCGTTCCCTGACTACCTACGGAGTATGGCCCGTAGAATGAGGCAGGTCCGGAGACGCCTCGGCCACTCTTGACCTGATTACGTGACTATCTCCCTGGTGGTCTCGGATAACTCTGCCTGTGATAACATACTTTGCTGACGCAAATGTCTCTTGACGTATGGTCACGATGTCGCCTTCCCTGACCCTCATAAAACTTTGTCCCCCATTCCTATCCCACCCTCCAGACCTTATTCCTCATACCATTGTCACATCATCAGCTTTCACTAGTCTGTGTGCTTTCAATAAATGGCACAATAACTTCCACTCAAGTAGCAGTCTTGCCTTGCAAACCTGTTCCATGACTGCAGTGTCCCTCATCACGCTCCCACCGCAAGGCAGCAACAAAGTTCAGTCACAACACTCAAGATCCATTCATTTTGTCCCAGAAGGCACTTTTTCATCTTTTTAAATGCTCAGTAGTATCCCACTGAGTAAATATATTTTACCACTTCTTTATCCAGTCACCTGTCATTGGGCATTTTTCCTGTTTCAGGATAAAATAGAGAATACCACATTGAAAAGGTTTATACTTTCTTTTGCTTTTACGCGCCCTTCCTCTTCTTTCCATTTTTCTTAAAACTTGTCATCCTTATAATAATGAGGAACCTACGCATGAAAAGCCTTCCCAGCCATGCTCCTGGGAAAAGCTTTGCTGGGTTCAGATCCAGTGTAACTGCTCCTGGCCTCCCTATTGGATGGACATCAGAAGGAAACAGGGAAGCAGGAGCGAGCTGGCTGCATGTTTCTTGCAGGGAAGAAAGGATAAGGGGTCGGCTGAGGGTTTTAGCCTAAACAAGAGGGGAAGGGGCATCCACGCTTCCCTCCCTCTCAGGCCCCTCCCTCCACTGGTGAAGGAGGGTCTCCTGGGGAGAGCTCAGGCTCAGCTGATTTGAGAAGATCATCCATCCCCTGGAAATGAAGAAACCTTTTCCTTGGACTGGCTTTCTTACTGTTTTTGTAATACATAAGCAACACCTGTTTACACAGAAAAAATCAGAAAATGTAGTTGAAATACTCATAAATCACCCGAAGTCTATTTCTCTATGATATGTCATGTAGGTATCATGCTTTTTTAAAAAAGATTTATTTATTTATGCATACAAGCGGAGGTGCAGGCCAGAGGTGTGGGGCGGCGAGAGGGTTCACCAGAGACAGAGCGGGGAACAGAACAGTCAGATTGATGGAAATACACTGCTGAGGGGAGCAGCGGGTGGGGCAGGAGAGGTCTGCTGCGCCATGTGGGAATCTTCGTGGCCCAGCATTGAACTCATGCCACAGATGCTGACAGGTCCACAGCGCTGCACTTAACCCGTTGTGCCACCAGGGAGGCCCGGTATCATGCTTTTTAACAGAACTGAAAAGGCTTGTGTTTGCTAAGCTGCTATTTCCACTCAACAGTTAATCATGAACATATTTTTTATGCCCACGTACATACTTTAATCCTTAAAGAATTCCATTGGATAGATGTACCACAGTGAATTCAGTCAATTGTCTCTTAATGGACAATATGTTCTTCCTGATTCTATGAGTATCCCTGAGTTCAAATTTTTGTGTCCATTCCTTATTATTCCGTTGAGATGGATTCCCAGAATGAATTGCTGACTCCAGAGTCGAGCACCAGTAAGTTTTGTCTCCACGAGGACAAAACTTGCTCTCTTCCCTGCAGACTTGTCCCCATGGAATACTACCTCTTCCTTTTTCATCTTTGCCAAGAGCTTATCATTACTTTATTTTGTGTTTATTGGTTTTTACTGAGACTGAAAAATATTTCCATGTGTTTCTTGGCTACTTCTGTTTCTTCTGTGAATTGCTCGTTCATCTAGACGGACCTCACTGTGTTTGCTTTTGCATTCTCATGCCTGGAGGGAGTAATTCCTGGCTGAAATGATGGCTATGAGTTGAGCCAGGATGTGGGCATTCTGGCTTCCAGAGGTTTCTAAGGAAATCGGCCAGTTGGCCTGAAAAATCTGGGTGTGTACCAGCCTCCGCTCCCTGCAGAAGGATGGGTAGGAGAGGTTTCCCTAGGGAGTACCACAGGGAGAATGCACAACCATTTGCTTGATAGATGGCTGAGCCAAATGACTCTGGTGGTTTCTCTGATCCCCAGATTCCATGAAAGATTGGAAATCTGGAAACTCCAAGAGCCTGTCAGCAGCAGGCATGACTATAGCCCTGTCTGTTTTTCTTTCATCTTTCCCTAGAATTTTTCTGGACCCAGAGAGAAACATCATAAAAGATCTTCTGGCGTGAAGTAAGGCACCAAACAAAAAGGGAAAAATAAAATCAAAGATGAGCACATAGACATATTATCACATTGATGCACTTATCAAAAGTTACACATGTCTGTGCATTATGGCTAAAAAGAAAGTGGATATACTTGTTTTTTTTCCTAACAATTTCCTTTCCCAGAATTGTTCTACTAAAGGATGGTAATGGGGGTATGAGGGTCTTCTTATCTACCTATCATTTTTGCAAAAGGGAAAACTGAGGCCCAGGGCAGGCACATGCTTGACACACCCAGCAAGTGGCATTGTGTTCCCATGCTGGTTGGACAACTTGGAGCAAATGGCATTTGATGCTGGAGTTCCTGCTTCTAGTCTCGGGCTCTTCCCTGTGAAGTCTGGTTCCAGTGATCATACGTTGAAGCTTCTTTTTGCCTGTAGTAAATATTCTCTGAAGAGAAAAAATACATCAGAGAACAGGTTGTATTAACAGATGTATAGCCAAAGGAGAGTAAGTCCCTTTTTGCTTTGACCTCTTCACAGGTCACTGTTTTCAACCTGCTGGATAATTGTCCTTTTTCCCTTTCATTATAGACCACACACACACACACACACACACACACACACACACACACACACACTAAACTATGAGATTTTCTTTTCAAGCTCCATATGCAATCACTTCAAAACACACATACCACACAGAGATGGAGGGACAGGGGTCAGGGAGGCACTGCAGTGGTCTCAGAACCAGTATCAAATACACTTTGGAATCTCTTCTGCTCTCTAAGAAACCTCAAAGATTCTCCTTTCTTTTCTTGTAAGAGTGTAACAGGGTGGTCCCCAGGGGACGGGAAGGTTCCAGTTCCCCTGACCCGCCTAAGGAAGGATGGAGCTGAGCAGGGAGGAGGAGAAGTTGGAGAAGAGACTGAAAGAAGGAAGGAGCTGGATGAAGAGTAAGAAGGAGACCAGAGGAGGCGCGTGGGGCAGAGAGACATGTGAAGAAGCTGTGCTGGCTTCTCGGCCTTGGCCTTGTGCCAGGGACATGGAGGACATGGAAGGAGACACTTGAAACAGATGTGGGTGAGAGACCCGTAGTGAGGCAGCCTTTACAATGGCAGCCTTTATCTTGATTTTGATTTTGTTCCTTCTGCCCCAGACTTGCCTGGCCCCTTCTGCCCCTTTTTTATGAGTCCCGACCAGAAGGTGCCTTAGACTTGTGACAAGCTTTTGGTCCTTAGCAGCCTTGTTTTCGACCAACCGTGTTTGACTGGGCATGGAAACTTTGGGTGTTTTGTGTGGAAACTATTTTATCTATTCTTTCCCTTTCTTCTCTTTATTGCACACTAACTGTATTAAAGTTCCTTTCCATAAAAGCTCTGATGCAGTAGACTGTGTTTTGTCCTGATGTGGTGGATGCCAGAATAAATTTAGAGCGGGCGGTTTTGGGGGTCCTGGGGTGTCCTTCACCCTGCCTAGCCACAAGAGAAATGCTGGCTTTGTGGCATTACTGCCCCATCCCAGAACAGCCTCCCTTGGGTTCTCTCTTTTCACTCTGGATGTCCTCAAATCCCTCCTACCAGCCGTCCCTGGAGCACTGTCACTGAGGAACTTGGTTGGCTGCCACGCTGCTCTATGAGGGAGCAGGCCTGGCTCAGAGCATGCCTCCTCCACAGAGACCATGGCCCGGATGTTAAGGGATTTCAACTCTCACTGAGCAAGTCAAAGTCAGAATCTCCTTTCCCCAGCAGGGGTGTGTGTTCAGGGAGGTGTGCTGAGCCGAAGGCTCCCCCAGCTTTTTTAGCTTTTTTGGCTGCATGGTGCTGGTACTGAGCTCTGGGTGATATGGAGGCTGGTGGGACCCTTCGAGCCAGCCCCCCTCTTACAGTGCCGTTTCCCCCCAACTCCTGGTCCCTCGTATCTGGCGTCGGCACCCCCAGTGCAGCCACTCCCTCCACCTCACCACAGCTCCACGATATTGCAGATAAAGACAAAATTCACAACAACACTGGAAAACGAGTCTGTGGGCAGATGGAAAACGCAGGCCCAGTCCACTCGGAATTCCCCAGCTCTTTCTCTGTAACTACCGTGAGCCGCCTTCCCCTTCCCAGGGCCCCGGCTAGTCTTGCCAACCACATGTCTGTCTCACTGGTCTGCTCAAGAAATCAGTCTTGAAGTTTGTACTCAGCTCTCCTACGTGTTTCTCATCTGTCTCATAATCATCACCTCTTTAGCTTTCTCTTCTGTATCCCAGGAGAGCCGGCCAAGTTCTTTCTCAATTTGCTGATCATTTTCTGGGTCGTTCTGTCTATTTTTTTTATTACCTACTTCCAAAGTGGTTTTTAATTCGGCTATTATATTTTCACTCACTTTATAATTCTTCTAGTTCTTACCCATCTCCCTTTTTCATCACCTGGTTATTTCATCTTGAAATATATATTCTCTCGCTGAGGTTTTCTGCTTCTCCTCTAAGCAGGTTAAGTCTTCTGCTCCATTGAGCTCAATGGGTAGATGGACGAGGGCCCACCTGTATCTCCAAAGGGAAGGTTGGTGTGAGGACCCCCCTGTCTCTAATTCCTGGGTGACCTGTGCTATGTGGCGGTGGGATTCCACAACCCCTGCCTGGTCTCTGGCTCTCCAAACTGCTCGCCTTGGCTGTTATGGCCTCTCCCTTCTGGCCCCATCCCCAGCTGTTTGGTGAGAAGGACACTTCCCAGAATGCATTGCCTCATCTGCCCCTGATTTTCAGTTTTCTGTAATTGTTTCTTTCCTGGTTATAGACTAGATGGTGACAAAGGAAGGGGGTGCTGAGATAAGGAGACGTAGCAAGACTGCTTCAAAGAACAGGTCTTAGGAGATGGAGAGAAGTGGCTGACCTCATTTCTGGTGGGTCTGACCTGGAGGCCCCTGAGATGGGGCAGACAAGAGAAGCCCTGAGAGCACCTCCCTCCACTTCCCAGTGAGCTTCTGTTTGATGAAGGACTTGCTGAGTAGTTTAGGCAGTATCACTGGCTATTTCCCCCTTTATCTGCAATCCTAGACAGATGAGCTATTCACTGAGACATTTTAGAGGCTGGTTGGTGGGTCCTTCATTATTTTGAGCTCGGGTTTCATAACAACTTTTATTGCACACTTACTATGTTATCCCCTGCATTCATTCTCCAACCACAACTTCCGATTTTTCACTTGGAGTTCAACCCTCTCTTAGTTCAGGTGACCTGGGTAGGTGCTGGTGGTGGAGCCGGTGACCTTAGTCAATCAACATTTCAGGCGCTGGCCTGTGACTAGAATCTGATACAATCAGAATGAGGTTTAGGACTTTTGTGAAAACGCCTGGAAAGGAAACTCAGGTCCCTGCAATAAACTTGAGACCGAAGTCTTGTGAGTCGCACCTCAGATGATACCCAGAGCACCACAAGGAACCCCCTGATACAGCGTTGCCTGAAGCTAATACTCCTGGATCTTTTAGCAATGAGAACCAATAAATTCTCTTTTAGTTTAAGCCCTTTTGAATCAGATTACCAATCACCTGAAATAGAAAGAGTTCATCATTGCTGCAAATATGAGCACGGAACTGGGGGGAGAGAGGAGACTAAGTATAATGAGGACTCATTCTCAAATGTTTACTGTGTTGCCTTTGGGTGGTAGGATTGCATATTTCCCTCTTTACATATTTTATTTCATTGTCTTACATATCTGTGAACAGCATTTTTTTTTAAAGAAAAAACAAACGAGGGGAAACTCAATAAATAATATATCAAAAACTTGCTTTTTCAGTTTGGAAAGATAAAGGGGAGAAAGGGACCCGTGCAGGTGTCCCTGTTGAACCCATGTGACTCAGTTAGGTGCCCCTGGGGTGTTCTGGGCTGGCCCTGTGATAGATATCTGAGGAGTTCCCCTTAAAGTTGAACGAGGAAATCCTTCCTGATGCAGCAAGAAGCAAGTTTATGCAGCTGTTCTCTCCAGAGAGGGTACAAGCTGAAAATAGAAATGTTTTCAAGAGGTTTGAAACTTTCTTGAATGGCAGATGTCTTGCAGAATTGGAGGGGCTGGGATGGGTGGTGTGTTTGGGGCTGTCTCTGACTTTAGGGTAGGTGTCCCGGAGGCCCGAAAACTCTCCCTAGGGGCCAAGCCAGGGCCACCAGCTGAGCAGAGCCCCAGCGTGTCTTGCTTGTCATCACCTTGGACCTATCTGTTCTCTCCTTGTCAAGCGTCCAGCAAGGCAGCAGCTCACTGCCCATGTTCTCGCCAGCTCGCAGCACTCAGGGAAGCACACATCCTTTAGCACTTGCCATATCTCGAGTGGCCCAGAGAACAAATGAGTCACTGCTGCAGACTGTGGCCGCAGGCGGAGATGCCTGCTGAAGGCCCTGAGTGTGACCGTCATCCGTATGGCCAGGAGTGAACCTGGCGTCAGCTGGGTCAGGGATTTCTCTGTGTGCGTGACGGCGTTTGAGTTTGGGAGTCATGCAAGATGTGTGCGTCCCCCTATGACATCTGATATCTATTTTTCCACAGCGCTGTTTCTTTAAGTGTGTTTCATTGTATTGTGGTTTTTGAAAGGGGCAGTGAGGAAATGGGTTTGTAGCAAGATTCATTTGGGAAATAATTTGTGCAGGCCCCAGTCCTCTCTTGGAGAATCATGATGTATCTTAGTATATTCAAGGCTCTGGAGAAGTCCAGAGGTATAGGACCCTAGTGGAACAACCACTCATTTGGGGTTTCGCTCTGCCACATGCAGAGAGAGACTGCTCCGTGAATTGGGGGAATGGGGACAGGAGCCTCCTGGGAAGAGGCAGAGCCAAGGCAGGAGTGGGTGGACCCGCCAGGGAGACGGTGCCAGACAGCCCCAGAGCATCTAGAGCATAAGGTGGCATTCCAAACTGACCCTGGCTCTTTGGGCTGTTCCCGGTGGGACAGCTGATTGGCAGGACACTGGCCACGGCCCACCTGCTGTCGGGGCCTGGGGGTGGGGGGCTGCGTCTGGTTGTTTGTGCTTGTGTAGCCGAAGCCTGGGGCCGGTCTCTCACAGAGACTCACATGGAGAAGGGCTCAGCCGTTCGATGGGGGCAGAGCGAAGTTATAAATCCCATGTCTTACCATCCAATTCACAGGAGACAGCAAAGTGCATGCTTTTCTATAAATGTTTAAACTCTGGATTTAATCAACAACATGAACCATGATGAACGTCTCCCTACACAGTAGGGTAACACTTTGAAATAATCTGAAATTCCCCCTATACTGTTCTTCAGAGTGATTCCTACTCTTTTTCGGCCTTGGGGCAGAGTCACCATGGCAGAAATGCCAAAAGAGACAAGCAAACATGTAGCTTTGAGTTTGAGGCAGCAGTTTAAAAGTCTGAAAACCTTACCTTTTGAGCATCCGAATCTCGAGCAGGCAAGACTCGGGTGCACTAGTATGTGGTTAGTTAAGATGTCCCCTCCCCTACAAGCCCAGAATAGTTTAACGCTTCTTTGAGCAATAAAAGGAAGCCTCAGAGGGAAAGAAGATGCTGACCTGGGACTCTGTTACACCCTCCATGCCCCCAAATCCTGAAGTTGAGGAGATACTAGAATCCCCCAACAGTTTGGACATCTGAGAGCAGAGATGACAAGTGCTTACTCCCTGAGAGAAGCTTCTTAGAGGGGCCCCAGTGTTTAGTAGGGGACCAGCAGACCAGAGAGGCTGCTGTCTGAGGGCCAGGGCTGCACAGTGAGCCCTGCCCCTAGGGTCACGCGGGGAACAGCAGAATGCTTTTGCTGATGGTTCCCAAGAGCCAGCAAACCTGGAGGGCTTCCTGCTGAGGGTGGCGGGGGTGTGACAGCAGATGTCAGCGAGCACCACAGCTCAGAGCAGCAGGAATGAGGACTCCCCACCAGCCCACAGAGGTGGCCTCCCCCAAACACCAGGTGGGCAATGCTCAGCTTAGCAGAGCCAGTGTGGACCCCCTAGAACCAGACAAGCTCCCCTGGGTGCCCTGACACGGTGTTTCCCCTTCCCTAACTGGGTACAGCCTCTGGAAAGAGAGGGGAAACACCTTAAATTGACTAAAACGGATCTCAATCAAAAGCAGAATGGGGAATCAAGGGAGAAATTAGCTTTTTCTTTTTTTCCCCCATCTTAATGTGTGTACTCTGAAATTTATTCTGTTAGAATACAGTTAGAACTAATCCACAGTATTTTAAAAAGTATCTCAAGCACCCATCTCCTTGAATTATTATCAAATACTATCTGACTTTGGTTTCCTTACCCACATCCTGGGTCAAAGTTAAGATGACGGAGGCACAATGTAGTGATTTCCTGCACCACAGAACTGGTGCCGGAGCTCCCTGCGGGCTCTGCTGGTGGGTTCTGCTCTAGCCCACCGGTAGTTGAATGTCCAGGAGCAGACCCAGACCTCACCGAACCCTAGTTTCTAGCTATGCACTTGCTGAATCACTCTTGTTCCTGGTCTGGTGACCCTAAACTCTGCAAGATAGTGTGCTGAGTCCTTTGCAAACCCTAAATCTCTGTCTAGGACTGCACAACTTTAGTCAAATCTCCCCTACGGGCTCAGTTTCCTCATCTGTAAAATGAGGTCATGTTGCTCCGCTACTATCAGTAGTTACAGCTCCCATGCAGCCAATGTCTGCCATGGGAAGGCACCTTCCCTGTGGCATCTTGTGGCACCTTCATGACAGCCCTGCCAGTAAGGGCTGAGCCCCAGTTTGCAAATGCAGAAACAGGTTCAGAGAGGACATGGACTTGCCAAGTGCTGGACTCCTAACTATCCTGTCTGTCCACGGATTATGACATATACCATTATTTTATAAACAAAAGAGAAAGAAAAAGAGGTGCCAGTTCTAAGTTCAAGAAGTCCCGGGTTGGAATACACATTCTAATTTCAGAGACATTAAATATGTAAAAAGCAAGTCTTAGAGCCGACAGCCATCAAGCTGGGCAATGGTGGACTCAGAAGGCATCCCAGGAGTGACTGACCCCAGAGCTCGTGTTCCTTATGTCGTCAGGTTGCCACACACTGACGTGACGTGAGATTCAAAAGAGCCACAGAATGAGACAGGATTTCTAAAAGGGTGATGTGCTGTGCAGACCCAGAAAGGGTCAACCAGCAGCCGGACTGGAAGAAATTCCTTGTTGTCTCTTGCAGTAGCTACCTCTCCATTGACGGATTCTCAGGGAATTTGAGTAGGGGTGGAATTTGGGTAGAAGTCTGTCACAACATAGAAAACAGACTCCTTGCCAATAGTGTCTGACGCAATTTCATAAGCTAACTCAGCCACATCTGGCTTAACCCAGAACCAATGCACCTACAGAGAATCAACTCCCAACCAATGCTGCAGATTTGTTGGAGTTCTTAGAAGCCTACTGGTAAAAGAACAAAATCCAGAACACTGTCTAGGTTCCCCAGTGGCTGCTGTGTCCCAAATCTGAAGCTTCAGGAGACTTCGGAGTCTGCCTCTCACATGCCAGTCTCCTTGAATGAGGCAGGACCCATTTCTTTGGGCGCCATTCATGACTGGGGACATGTCCAGTAAAAAGGGGCAGCAAGCATTCACAGACGCTGGAAACACCTTTGCTGCGAGACCCTCCTCCAATCAGGTTTTTCCCTCAGATGGAGTTTGAGTCTCTACAATTTCAGATCCTGGGACTAGACCTTCAATCACCCCTCATGGAGTGCTCAAAACATGTGTACCCACTCTGGGCCTGAGCCTCTCCTCTCCTGGCTCCCTGACCTCTATCTATGCCAGTCTCTGAGATGGGCACCTGGCATGAGTAAGCATTACCATGCTTACTGACATCCGCTGAGTATAATTGGTCCCAAGGCCTTAGGTACCTTATTTCATCAAGACTTCCCAATGCTCCCTGAAGTAGGAATTATTGTCATCATTATAAAGATGGCAAACCTGAGGCCCAGAGAGGTCAATAACGTATCCAAGGCCACACAGCCCATAAGTAAAAGAGCTCTTCATCACGGCTGTGCACTTTGGCTGGAACAGTGCCTGGAACAATGTGCGCACCCAATAAATACTTGTTAGATGATAGAATGAAACCTCTTTATGATGATAATGCTGACAACTTTGCTCAGAACTAATTATTATTTAATTTTATTCATCTGAGCACCTGCTTTTGCATCCAGGGTGAACCTACAGAGGAAGTGGGTTCCAGGCAACCTAGGCTGTAACACACACGCACCCCCTCTAATGACCCACCTGCAGCTGATATACTGCTAAGTAGCATTTCTTGTAGTGGGAGATTCTATTTCCACACTAGCAGCAAATTTGACCTTTGTGTCAGCTGCCAGCTGCTTATAATTCTGACAGATGCAAGCACATTTCTGGGAAGCTGTAGCCACTCAGAACTTTGCAGATCAACAGGCAACGCTGGCAGCTTTGGTAAGATTGATCGACCCTCGAGAATCCCATTTACAGCCCTCACGGAGCCTTAGTTTACCACGGCGTGGGCACTAATGACTTCGACAGCTCCCATCTAAATCTGTCAGCCAAGGCTGGTGGTGATATTAAAGAACACTCTATTTATACGAAGCAGCAATTGGAGGAATGCTCGCTGGTGGGGTACTGCTTCCAAGTAAATCCCTGGCCTTCCAAATGGTGTCATGCTTGTGGTTATTTTAATCCGCTTGGAATTTCAGGGATATTAATGTGACGGGCCATCGCTGAGGATTAGCCAGGTTTATTTCTGCTGACATTTCAGAGAGCACACTCAGGTTCCCAAGGCGTGCCCCAGAGCCTCCCAGCACCTCCTGGGAGATGGCAATGTGGGGCGGGGGGACACTTTCCCTGTGACTCCACGTACCCATTTCCTGCCTCCTTTCCCAACCTCCCTTCTGCCTTTGTGCCTCCATTTTCTGTCAGTTTCTTTTCAGGCCCTTCCTTTCCATCTCTCTTCCTATGCTGTCTTTTTCCTGTTCTTTCTGAGAATCTGAGGTGTTCCTTCAGACATAAGTATTGGGATCCCATTTGACATTTAAAGGAGTACTATTTATAGCTAACATAGGAATAGGGTTGCTGGATAAAATATAGTATGCTCACTTAAATGTGAATTTCTGTTAAACAACAAAGAATTTTTAGTGAGTATAAGTATATCCCACGCAATATTTTGGGATATACTTACACTAAAAATTCTCTTTACCTCCAATTCAAAATTTAACTCAGTATTTTTTTTTTCTGCTAAATATGGCACTACTTAGGGGAGGTAAGCATAAAGTAGAGAGATCACCACGGGACAAAGGGTTGTCACCTCTTATCCACCTTCCAGCTTGTCCTTGTTTTCATTCTGTCATCACTTTGTTAGAGCTCCTAGCACCTGGTACATCCTCATACACAGTCCTCACTTTATGATGACTCTTTCCCACTGCCTTGTGAGTCTCCTGAGGCAGAGACCAGGCCTTATTTCTCATACTAATCCCAGGCCCTGACATCTGTGCTATCTGGAGAAGTCAATAAATATTTACTGAATGAATGGCTGAATAAATGAATGTCTTATTCCAATAACAATGATGTCACCTCTTAAAGCATTTTTGCAGCTCTTTAATTCAATGATGAATCCAGTTAGAAGAGCAGGCCACAGTTCTAGTGATGACCTCTAGATTTTGGGAAAGGTTTGGGAGGATTCTGGGTGGCCTCCGGGGAGATGAGGAAGTGACTGTCACCAGCTGGTATGGAAACATTTCAGTATCTTAGCCATAAGCATGACTGCATTCTTGCATACAGTAACAGAATATCAGTTCTGGAAATAAGCCCAATTATCATCACCCAACTCTGAGACACAAAAAGTTTGAGAAGTGTGAGACTGGACACACAGGTCAGGCAGCAGCGCTGGACTGAAACTCTGGGAGCCTGGCTCCAGCTGGCGTCATGCTTCCCTCACCCCCCACCCCACAATAGCCGCCACCTTCTATTAAGCTTTAACATACCTGCACGCCAGGCACTGGTCTTAGGACTGCGTTTCCTTGTATGCAGTCTGTCTTAGGCAGCAGCGCAGGCTGCTCTAGTGAAACACTGCAGACAGTGTGGCTTAATAACAGACATTTGCATCTCACTGTGCTAGAAACTGCAAGGTCAAGATTAAGGTGCCTGCTGATTGGGTTCCTGGTGAGAATGCTTTTCCTGGCTTGTAGATAGACTTCTTGCTGTGTTATCACAGGGCTGGAAGAGAGACGGACAGAGAAAGAAAAGAGAGAGAAAGAGTTTTTGCATCTCTGCTGGTAAGAGCGTTAATCCTATTATAGGGGCCCCACCCATATGATCTCATCTAAATTTAATAATCTAAAGGCCCCACCTCCAGACATCATCACATTTGGGGTTAGTACTTCACGCATGGATTTGGGGAGAACAAAGGCATTCAGTCCTCATAACAACAATATGAAATGTGTGCGCCTGTTATTCCCACTTTACAGATGAAGAATCTGAGTCTATCTGAGGTTCAGTGATTTGCCCAAGGTCATGCGGCTAGCAGGGAGAGGGACTGAGAGTAAACCGCTCGCTGCAGAGTTGATGCCTTTCCCCAGGCTGCTGTGTGGCCTCTGAGTGCAGGGTCAATCACCTTCTTTCTCAGTAACCACACAATTTATATTTGGGGATTGTCAGACCCAGGCCTTCGTTCATTGCCCCCATGTGCCTTGCGTGACTGAGATAGACACCA
Organism: Scalopus aquaticus; assembly: GCA_004024925.1. Taxonomy (NCBI): domain Eukaryota; kingdom Metazoa; phylum Chordata; class Mammalia; order Eulipotyphla; family Talpidae; genus Scalopus; species Scalopus aquaticus. The sequence goes on from PVIJ01001961.1 coordinate 119,701, forward strand.
CAAGGACAGAAAGATCACAGAACACAGCTCCTACCATCAAGTACTTACTGAACAGGAGAGATGTGCCCTGTTCCACACTTGTTGCCAAGTACCAGCTCTAAGTGTCAGCTCCTTTTCCTCCACTTCTTCACTTCTCCATGTCCCCACCCCAGTCAACTCTCACCTGTTCTCTTGCAATAAGCAGTGGCCTGGTATTTCTAGTCCACCTTTTACCCCGTCCTCAAATTCAGCCCATAGCAGCCTCCTCTCTGCGCAGAACCCTTCAACAGTGCTCTGATTTGTCTTTAAAAACCTTCAAATGTGCCTTTTACTTGGCTGTCATCTCGAGCCCTGCCCCCTCACGCCTGCAGCAAGGAGCACAGATGGACTGGAGCGTCTGCACTTGCAGTGGGGTGGGGCCCACAAAGAGGCAGCCCACCCTCGACCCTGCCGCAGACCTGCAGCTCGCAGGCTCAGGGCCCCAGCTCAGGCTGGCAAGACCACCCTCCGCAGCCTGGCACCAAGGTCTTCTGAAGATGGGCTCTCAACTGTGGTTTCAAAGATTCAGCCTGCGAAGTGCTATGTTGCAGTCAAAATTAGCTACTCTCTGTCTCCCTCACTAGCTTGAGCGTTTCAAACTACATGGCCTTTTATTTCCCAAAGTCCAGCTTTCCAATTAGACTGTCAGCATGACGTTGGCCTCATTGTGGAAGATGCTTCCAAGGTCGGAGGGAGGATGAGAGAGCCTGCTAGGAGAACCCAGGGAGAGTGGAAGCCAGGGACGAGAGCAGAACTTTGGGGGTGGCCGGCAGGCACAACAGCAAAGGCAGATCAGTTGAGATACTGCATGTGAGGATGATGAAGGAAAGCACAAGACAGGGGGATAAGCAGGAACGGAAGTACTGTAAGCTGAGCTGTAAAACCTCAGAAAGCTTGAGAAGAGGAACAGTCTGAGCCCTGCCTGCTGTGTCTCTGTTTGCCTGCTCATGGGTGACTTCGGGCAGTAAGAAGAGTTTTAGTTCATTCCCCTTCTCTCCAGTCACTTTGGTCCCAGCTCAAAAGCCATGCCCGGGTGGCCTTGCTGTCTGCAGAGTAGGGGGATCATCCAGGACAACCCTGACCAAAAATTCTTTCTGTGCCACTGTAGCTGGAGCTAGGGAGTGTGTAGGGAGGACTGGCTCCACAAACCCCAAGCCCTGGGAGGCCTTGCAATCTCTCTTCCTAGCTCATTTTCGAGCATTTTGGCTGCTCCTTTCTCATAAATGTTTAGGGCTGTGAAAGCAATGCCAGGTAATCCAGGGCAGCTAAGGCCTAACCAGAGGCCAGGGGTCCAATGGCACTTGCTGTGGTCCAGAAAAAGGCTGGGTGGTGGCAAGGGAACTGGAGGGCTATCAGGAGGTGGGGGGGTGCCTGTGCCCATAGATGGATGAGACATAGAGAAGGACGGGGAGGGCAGTGGGGGAGATGCAGAGGCACCCAGGACTCACCCCAGACTGGGGCAGGACAGGTGCTCGCCCTTTCACTGAACCTACATGATTCACAGTCAGGTTTGGACCAGGCTGACTGCAGCGGGGGTCCTGTGCCTCACATAGTAAGGGTGAGTGTGGGAGTGGGCCAGCCGTCCTGCGTGCCCGGGACACTGGCGTACCTTGGCACGTGGTCTTGCTGAATCCTCACTGCAGCCTGCAAGGTGGAAGTCACTGTCGACTGAGCCAGCTGACTGCCGTTGAGGAGCTTGCCTGGGTTGCGGGGGTGAGGGGAGACGCGCAGCCTGATTTTGAGTTGGTTCTGCCTGGGTCTAGGTTCAGGTCTCCATCACCACCCCATTTTCCCATAAACACACACTGCCCTGTGCTCCAGCCCTACAGAAGTTCTCACCCCTGGCAATATGTTCTTTCCAGCATTCCTGGAAGAGATTAGCATTTGAATAGACTGAGTAAAGAAGATGGCTCTCATCAACCTGGGGGTGTTGTACAGTCCATGGAGAGCCTGAATAGGACCAAAAGGCCAAGGAAGGGTCACTCCCTGTCTCTCTGCCTGAGCTGAGACAGCCACCTTCCCCTTGGACTTGTGTTCCCAGTTCTTGGGCCTTCAGATTCAGACTAGGACTTACACCATTAGCCAACCTGCTACCCCCCACCTCCAATTCTCAGGTCTTTGGGGTTGGACTGAATGGTCACCTCCAGTCTCTGGTTCTCCCGCTTATAGATGCAGATCATGGGTAGGTGCGTGGTGTGTGCATGAGGAGATGCAGGCCCCCTCTCAGGCCCGTAAGCGTGTGAGTCAATTCCTACCATAACTCTCATCCATCCACCCATCATCCCATTGGTTCCATTTCCCTGGAGAACTCTGCCTATATTCTCTCTGGCCTTCGGGAATTTGCATATTCCGCTCTGTGGTCTTCTCCACTCAAACAGCACCTGGAAGCCTTCTAGGACCCCGGACTAACAGCCCCGCCCCCGTGCCCACGCAGCACTGTGGATCCCCGTTTGATTATAATGGCCTGGTGACTTGTCAGCCTCCCCCATGGGTTTCTTTCCCTTCGCGTATCCCCAGACACTGTTCGTGGAATACAGTAGTTGCTTTGTCTGTCTCGGTCCAGGGAAGAGCTGCAAGGCCCATGTTCTTCCTCGACACATTAAGGCCCCAGACAGCCTGGCAGAGCAGTGAGGAGGAGCCTCCAGGCAGGGACACAGGCACTTCCATGGAAAACCAGGCCTTTCCGGGTGAGAATCTCTCAGTTACCCATGACTTGGCCTGAGGCTGGGCTGCTGGGAGGCCGTGACAGTCCATCTGGGTAAGTGAAAATGAAAATGCCAGAGGGTTTTATTCCTGTTTTAGGAGTCTTTGAACAATTCCTTCTGGAAATAATGTAAGAGCCCAGGGATGTCCAGAACTCGGCAGGAGACCGAGAAGGCTGTGGGGTGGCCTCTGTAACTAGCTGTTCCACGAAAGCTTCGGGGCAGGAGGAGGTTTATGGGGGTCTGGCTCCCTGTCCTGGAGACTGACTCATGAGTGCCCCTACCTTTCTCCTTAGACAGAGTCCCTATTTCTCTGGAGCGGACTGTGGAGGGGAGGTGACGTACCTCAGAGACATGCAGCCACATCTAAACCCAGACGGGGGCTTTGTGCATGGGGGGAGGGAGGCCCCTGCTGGAGGAAGCACTGCTGTTTGCAAGCAACCTGGGGTGGAGACCAGCTCTGCCATGTCCGCATCTGGCACTTGCAAGCAATCCTGGACTTCGCAAACCTTCGTTTCCTTATCTGTGAAGTGGGAGAGACAAGACACACAGGGTCATGAAGTAAGCTATGGAGTCAGTTTAGAAGGGGCTGGAAACTTCCAACATGCTCTCAAGAGAGTTCCCCGGGCTATATTTAGGGTTTACACAAACACCGACTCCCTCGATTGATAGAGCCCTGGCCCCGCCTAACCTATGGGCTTCAACCCTGCCTCGAGGGGCCTGCAGCCTCAGGAGGTGCTCACAACATGGCTTCACAGTCTGGAGGCAGCAGGGTAAGGAGCCAAGCTGCGTGTGTGCAGGGGCAGGACGGCCCGCTGGGGTGGGAGCAGTCACAAGGGCTTCCTGATGGAGGAGTGTGGGGGTCAGGAGCTGATTCTTGCAGGGAAACAAAGGGTTGAGGATGCATCCTGGACAGGGAGCCAAGTTAACCAGAAGAGGCTCTTACTCACCCGTAGCAAACTATTTTCCACTTCCTAGAATTTTGTAGCGGGTTGGGGTGGGGAGGTGGGACACAAAGCGAAGACCTCAGTTCCGTCCAGGCCCTGGGAGGTGAGCCCTCCCCCGTCTGCCTTCCAAAGTGTGGGGCAGATGGAGGAACGTTCAGGCAGCCTGGAGCCAGGTTCTCTGCGTCTGTCAACCCCTGCTCCTGGCCCAGAAACCTCCCCTGCTTTGGTGTGATTACACGAGGCTGTTAAGTGTCGCCTTGGGTGTCTCTGTCAACACTCCCTTATTTTCCATCCACTAGAGCAAGCACATGTTTTGGAGGACAGAACACCCGTCCTCTCTGAGACTGTATCATCATCTGGCTTAACTTCCTGCTCTCTCACTCTGTACGTATTTTTTTCCTCGTCTTGTCATGAGAGGGAAGGCCTGGGGACTCTTTTACTTTTGTAGTTGATGCTGCCATTCGGTAAAAGTTGGGGTTGGTCTCCCTTCTTCCCACCCTCAACCGTTGCCAAGAGGTGCTTGTGGAGTCAGCCACGTGATGCCCAGGGCCAAGCTGCCAGGGCCTTGTGCACACGCTGCCAGGGACTTCTAGGCCTTGGAGAGCTGACACCCCAGGGAGGTCATTTAGTTTCTGAGCAAGGAGATGAGGGTGTGTGTGGGTCCACCCGTCCTTTTCCCTCAGCACCCCCTCTTCCTCTCTCCCCCAGGAAGTGCTGGGGAGTTGGTTCTGCTCTGAGGGCTGGCTGCAGGGAGGGGCCAAGCGAGAGGTTCAGGGGTCCCTGGCTGCTTAATTGGCTTCCCTTTGAATTTTTCAGCTGGAGAATGTCCTCAATAAAACCAGACTGGGATCAGAACGCGAACCGAATTAACACTTAGCTCATGAGCAGACCCAGACAGAGTGTAACACTTGTGGGTTCCATGTGGGGAATCTGGTTTTAAAATCAATTTGAAATTCCATTTGGAGAATTTCTTCTGGGTGGAAAATTGGACTCCACCTTTGAGAGAATGAGGTTAGATTGGTCAGAGGACTGGGGATGCCAATTATGACGGAGATGGAAAGCTACTGTAGGGACGGAAAAGGCTAGCAGGGGTTTAGGGCAATGGGGTAAATAGGTCAAGAAAGCAGTCCGGCCTGGGAGATGATGGCATTATAGGCAGGGCCAAACCCATTTGTGTGCAAGCTCCAGCACAAACACTGAAAAGTAAGTTATTTGCCGTGTTTGAGCGCAGGTGGGGTGGGGGAGGGGGGGGATGGAGAGAGGAGAGGGGTGGCAAAAGAAAAAAGAAAAGAAAGCTATATACTTTTCTGATACCGCATCTTCTATTTATTCTATTTAAAGTAAAATCATTAATTTCTGGAGTGTGTGTGTGTGTGTGTGTGTGTGTGTGTGTGCGCGCGCGCACACGCACATGTGTGTTGGGAGTGTGTGATTATAGCTGTGGTCAATCACTGTTCATTTCTACTGCATCCCCTATAAAGCTCTGCATGATCTCAGAAAACTAGGGTGGCCTGCTTCACCTTCTGAGCTTCCATTCCACCAGCTGTCATCTTAGATAATACAAATGGTTGCTTTTCCTCAAAAGTCATGGGGGCGAGAGGGGGCCAGTGCAGAGGTTGGGATCTCCAGCCATGGATCACATCCAGAGCCCTCGTGAGCCAGCCGTGTGACCCTGTCCTCGGGCACTTGGCAGACCAGACACCACTCTGGCACTCAGCCTCTCCCCTTGCAGTGTGGATTCCAACCACGACCTCCCCTGAGGAGCAGCTTCTTCCCATGGGGTGTGCCCTGAGGGGTGCTCAGAGGCTGGGGCATGGTGGGCAGATGCATCCTCAGGAAGGAGGAAGTCACCCCACCTCTTTTTCTCTAGGGATCTGTTGTCCCTGCTTGGTGGTGAACTGGATGGTCTGTAGAGGCCCACTCTGCCTCTACGATCACTTTGGACAAGGCCCCTTATGTTTCTGGACCTCAGTGTCCCCGTCTATAAAGTGCTGCGAGTGGAACCAGGCATGGAAGTCGCCACCATTTGATCAGAGCCCCCCACCCACCCCCATCTCTCCGAATCCTTTGTCACCAGAAATACAATCTCAAAATAAGAGGAAAAAAAAAAAAGGCTGGATCTCCTGCTTGTTTTTGGTTTGGTGATAAGTGATTCACTGAAACTCATGACGTCATCCCTTGGCACAGTTTAGAGAACACGATGATTTTTTAAATGAAGTTTGGCTAAAGACAGGGTGATTAACTGCTCATGCAGGTCCTTCTTTCTTTCCTCCTCGAAAGCCATGGAAATCTAGCCAAATAGATTAAATTATCATTATGTTGCATTGACATCCAACGCTGTTCCCATTAAATGCATTCATTAGCTAGTAAAAGTTCAATAAAACCCCTTATTAATGGCTCCTCACTTCTCGCCCCCTCCCTGTGTTCCCTCTCAAAAGACGCCCCCAAGTTTCCGTGCAGTCATCAAAGACCGCCACAAGATCCCCCCAGCCATTACTTCCTAGGCTGCAGCTTCTGCAGAATGGAGAAACTAGCTTTAGAAAGATATAAATAGGGCCAATTTAGATATCTTTATTGCCATGACTCCACCGAGGACCGAAAGACGAAAGAGTTTCCTGCGACTTTCTTTAAATGTTACTTCAACTCTTAAGCTATCTCTTCTTTGAGAGCAAATGGATTCAATTATGCCAAGCCTGTGAACAGGAAACATGGAATTTATGCCTGAAATTTCCCCCATTCACCGGTGATTCAGGTTTGTTTATGCCGCCAGAGATTCTTTGTGCTGGCGAAGTGAATGTGCAAAGAACCGGGCTTTGATTTCCCATACAAGAGCTCCCCATTGGGCGCGCCTTTCCAGGTGTGCTGTGGTACAAAGGCCTTGATGTTCAGGTGATTTCTCATTGAAACCCAGAGTCAATCATGCAGCATTTGAGGTCCCTTCTGCCTGCTGCCTCCAGGGCCGCTCTACCTGAGCGCTGCATTGCCGTAGCGCAAGTGGTGGAGGTCGGCATAGGGCTCTTGGGCCACCGGCTGGCTGAGGCGTCCTTGTGCAATGTGCCTCACCTGCCCCAAACTGCTCTGTGCACGAAATGGAAGGTGAGGCTGCCCCTCGAACTGTACAGTTCCACGCAGATGAAAGGTGCCGCTCTCTTACCTGCCTGCTCTACTGCTCCTTTCCTCTTCTGTGATGTTTTAGTCTGGATCACAGCTGATGTCCATATCAGGCAAGAACTGAGGAAATTCCAAAATGTTCCTTCTGATCAAAGGACTGCATCTTCGTTTGTGTTGCCCACAGTTTTCCCCCCAAAAGCTTTGCTGGTGCTTTATTTGTACAAAGGTCTTTAGGGTTCAGTGGGAGTGAACTAAAGTAACTTCCAGTGAGGCTGGCATTCCCTAGAGGCCAGGGCCTGGGAACAAAAGCCCCTCAATTTTCTAGGGAAGGTTGAAAGATTCCCAGGTTAGCTGGAAAGATATCACCCTAAGTAGAACTGGGTCAGTTATATTAAAGCTCAGAATTCTGCAGATCTTTAGGAAGGCATAAGCAAAAATCTGTTTTCTGTTGCTGAAGCACTGATCATATCTGCTGAGCCCTGGGTGATGACAGCTCATGTTTCTCTGATAAGACAGTGATGGGGCAGGGGAGGGGGGTAGAGGAGTGTCCTGTCCTTCCAGAATACAAGACTGGATGTGCAGAAAGCTCTGGCCCTTGAAGATGCTATTGCAGGTGTGATGGCACCTTCACCAGAACCCCTCTGGAGCTGAGAATGAAGATTGTGGATAAAAAGACTTTTGCTACTAAATATTGGTAAGAATGTCAGCATTTAAAATACATGTGTCACTGGATCTTTGTGTCAGCCTGTGAAGTTACATCTCTATCCTCCTCGTGCCCAAGTTTGCAGCTTAGGGGAATGAAATGACTTTCCTAGTCTCACATAATCAAGGACAGGCAGGATCCAGAACTGGACTTTCCCCAGGGGTCTGCCCTGGTCATCTGATCCAGCAGGTTGTCTTTGTCACCAGGGCGGCTACAATTTGGGCATCAAGGAACAGCCAGGAGGTCGGGCTGCAGCACGGGGTAGGGTGTCGCAGGATGCCAGGCAAGGCCCTGCGGGGCGCTCTGGGGCCTCCTACCAGGAGGCCTGTGGCAACAGGGCTCAGCCAACATTACAGAGACAGAGACAGATGAGCTACAGGTGGGAGGAGTGGACTGAGTCTTGTGAAATTCACTCTTTGTTCAAAGGTTTGAGGGTGGAGGTCAGGTTGGAGGCCAAGAAACGACCAGCTCTGTCTGCATGAACCTGATGCCAAGGCGGCTCGACAAAGTGCTGACCTGGGCTTCCTGCTGCCGCCCTGACATGCAGGGTCTGGGCCTGGGGAGCAGCCAGACACTGAGCTCCCCATCCTCCTCCTTCTACCCTGCCCCGCCAACGCCGCTGCCTTTACTGTGAGGAAAACCCTTCACTGCTGAATGAAGCTTCCCAGGGATTGTCCCACTCAGAAACTCTGAGTGGCTCCCAGGTCCCTGACACTTGGGTGTATCGTGGGCCTGAGGGGGCTCCCAGAGGGCCTGACCTTGGTAAGCAAGAAATGAGGAAGCTGGACCTCCCGCCCGTACTTTCTCTCTCTCTCTCTCTCTCTCTCTCTCTCTCTCACACACACACACACACACACACACACACACACACACACACACACACACACACACCCTCTAAAGGAAGGTGAGCAGCTCTAGAGTGGTTACGGCACTAGGATTTCGGGGAGTGCATCAAGGTGAGAGGGGAACAAAACAGGAGATGGTGTTGATGTCTGGAGATGGAGGTTCAAGCCTTACTTCTGCCTCCACTCAGCTCTGCATCCCTGAAGACGTCACCTACAACTCCTCTGAGCTCAGTTTTCTGTGCATAACAGGGATTACCAGAGGGGGGTTTTACAGGTGGGCTGGCCTAGGGACAGGCTTCTCTGAAATGGCCCAGCAGAGGCATCTCCCAGAGAGGAGCAGAGCCACAAGCTTCTCTCCAGGGCTGCTCCTGGGAACTCAGTCTGCAAGCCTCAGTGGGGCAGAGGCTCAGGTCAGCTCTGACCATCCCAAATCCCGAATCTCCTAGCAGGGGTAATACAGACAGTAGTACCTAAAGTGCCAGCCAGTCCTCCCCACTGCCTTTGTGCTGTGTCCTTCGCCTTGGTCTCAGCTGAGGATCCTTGGGTGTAAATAATGGAAACTGACTCTGGACAGCATAAGACAAAAGGAGGATTTGGGGGTAGGCTCCTAGGGCATCCACAGAATTGAAGGATGCCCAGAAGATTTGGATCCCAGTAGCTTTGTTGCCTGCCCCCTGCCCTTTCCTTGCCCCTGTGCACAGTTTTTCCCCCACTGGGCACATGTTGTTCCAGTTATTGTTTTGCGCTAGGTGGAATCTTTTGCAAGAGTTGCTGCTGTTTTAAGGGTCAAACTGCAGAAAAAGCCAGAGCCAGCCTGGAGCTGCCCAGCCAGCTGGGAGTAGAAGGGAGTAATGAAGAGAAGAATGCCCTGGGCCCCTGCAGGAAGCCCCGCCCCTAACCACGCCCTGCCTTTGCTCTTTTGTTTACTTTAAAAGTAAACAAAGTAAACCAGGGCCTCCCTGGTGGGCAAAGGGTTAAGTTTCAGCCTAGGAAGCTATTGGCAGCCACTGCAGCATGAGTTTGATCCCCAGCCAGGGAGCTTCCCACATGGCACAGCAGACCTCTCCTGCCTGGCCCCCCCTAACCCGCCCCCCTCAGCAGTGTATCTCAATAGATCCACCTGTTCTGCTCCCCACTCTGTCTCTGGTGAATCCTCTCACCCCCCCACACCTCTGAACTGCACCCCATTTTTATATGCATAAATAAATAAATCTTTTAAAAAATATTAAAAGTAGCTCTCCCCCTTCAGTGAGAGGTGATTTGGACACCGCTCCCCCTCCTCCATTGCTGGTGGAGCAACAGGCTCTCCCTCTGCTTTGCGGACCCTGGCCATTGCATGGATCAGCTTCTTGTCACCAGCTGGCAGACCCTCCGGGGTCTGGAAACCTGAGAAGAGGGAGCTGGTGGAATGTTTCTGTGGAGAGCTGTCCCAGTGTGCTGGACTCCAGATCGCTGCCAGAATCTGTGGCGCTCATTCAGTTTCCCATCCCCTGGAGAGAATGTGGGTGAGCATGTGATGGGTCCGGCTGGGGCAGGTGTCAGTCCACTCTCACCAGGGCTGCAGGATATCCACTAGTGAGGCTGCAGGGAAGGGGAAGTCACAGCAAGCTGCAGCACGGCTGTGTCTAGGATGTCTTCCATTGCTGGCAAGACAAAAGCAGAGTGAGCACCTGTGTAATTTTAACTGTGTCTTCCAGAGCAAAGCAAATTGCTCCAACCCTAAAGTATAAGGCACAGGGGCTCTAGAGATGTGGTAAGGGTGGGTGGGTGAGTAGGAGTATTTCTGTCTGTTTCCACAACTGCAAATGCCGGGGACTTAGAGTATGACATGGCAGAGCAATTTCATCCATTTTATAGACAGACCAGTCAAAACAAACATCTCACTGGTCCAGGGAGCAAGTGTGAAAAATCTGAGTGCATCTTTGAATGAGGAGGAAATGGTGTGTGTGTGTGTGTGTGTGTGTGTGTGTGTGACCTACAGAACCCATAAACACATCCGCTCACACATAAAGAGAATCCTCCTTTTATTTGAAAGTATGCCCCTTTAAGTGTTCTTTAGTATTAATAATAATTAATAAATAAATGGTTCAGAGAGTTCTAATTTTCCCTTGCTGTCAAAAATTAGCATATTTTTCCCCATTTTCCTAAATTGCTACCTTTTTGATAATGTGTATGTAATTACTGAAACGCTCCCTGATTCTACCCAAACTCACTCTTTGTTAGTCTGGCTGACTTTGCCTGCATGCTGTCAGATGCTGGTGAGATCTTTTAAAAAACTGTTATGATTGATGTAATTAAACCAAGACAAGGCTTACATTTTGCCTTTTCTCCTCTTTTCATTTCTTCCGCCCCTCCCCATCACGGCAGAATCGAGAGAGCATTAGTTGTCTCTGATTTGTTGGAACTGCCTTACCAGAATGCATAGTATCTGCATTTTGCTCAAAGAACTTAATAAAACACCCAGAGCAAACTTCAGGCAGAATTGTTCTCGTCAATTACTGGTGCGGCCTCGGGTTTCTCCTTGTTAATTGCCGAGAGCAGGGAAGCTTTACTCAGTGCGCAGTCTACCCAAGCATGTATGGAGTTTAATGAATCATACTAACTCTGCACTCCAAGCAATTAGGTAAATCTAGCTGTTAGTTAGTGAGGCATAAAATAAATTTAATCTCTCTTCTAAAAAATCAATTATAGTGCTGTAATGTATAATTCAATTTGGGTCATGCTACATAAATTTTCTGTTTTTAGTATGTTTTTAAACTGGTTGTTATTAGATTTTGCAAGCTCTGTGTGTGCGTGTATGTGTGTGTGTGTGTGTGTGTGAGTGTAGACTGGAGGATGAAAGGGACAATTTGGAAGGAGTCTGGATTTATTAAGGAAATGGTATCTCCCCAGAATCTGTCCATTTGATTTGATGAGTATTTCTTGAGTACCTACTCTGTTTCAAGTTTCATGGGAGAAAGAGAAAAGGTGTAATAATTGTCTGCCCTCAAGTCACTTACAGTCTAATTAATAATGCCAGCGCAAACCAATTAGAGAATAATGAGTGAAATTGCATGGGACAGACGCAGATAAGAGGTATTGGAGGAAGAATTTGGGATTTCAAATCTGGATATTTGGGTTTCATTTTTAACCCTGCTACAGACTGAAGGACTCTGATGTTGTCTGACCTAAAGCAAATTGTCCTGCAGTCTAGCAGAGCCTCAGTTTCCTCATCTGTACAATGGCCAGAACAGCCCCTTCCGCCCAGGGATTTTGAGTAAAGCCATGTGATGCCTAGTGCAGTTACCCCCTGTGGCACCCGAAACCTGCCACCGGGATGGAGAGATGTGCGTGTGAATGTCAGGCCTCCTCAATGTCCTGTAAGCACCCTGAGGCTTGCCCTCCCTCGTGTTAGCCTTGGCGCCCAGCCCTGCCCAGCATGCAGGGAACACTTCTGATGCGGAAACTAGAGCACAAGAGGTGGAAGGCGCAGTCTGTGGGGCCAGAGAGTGGACATTTGCAGAGTAAATCAGTGACAGGTGGCAATCCAAGGTCACTTTGCATCAGTGGCTGTGCTCTGCCTCTGATCCTTGAAATAGCCCTGCATAGTTTTCCCTAGTGACAGGTGAGGAAGCTGACACTCAGAGAGGCTAAGCCACTTACCTAAGGACACAGTGAGAAAAATAGCAGAATAGAGATTTGAACTCAAGTCTCTCCCTGTTCTCTTTAACCCTATTTTGCCCACCCCTCCCCTGGCCCATGGATGATAGGCAGAGGGTGCCTGGAATTCACAACCAAGAGCTTTGGCTGAGAGGTCCTGAGTCTAGAAACTCCCTCCCAATGAAAGCTTAGAAAGCTCTCCATTCCCCCCACCTGCCTCCCGCCTCCGTCTGCCCATTTGATTTTGTTAATGGAATTCTTAGGAAAAATTACACACCGTTACAGTTCCCTGCTAATCTCCCGGCAACAGCCATGGAACCCAACATTATTAAAATAGTTAAGACTCCATCCCAGCTGTCTCTTTCCAATTTCCTTGCTTCCAGGGGGTGCTCAGCAAAGCAGTGAGTAGGCTTACCTACTGAGTAAGTAGGTAGTAAGTGGGCTCCTTCATCCCGAGGCAAGGGCAGCAATCAAAACTGGGGCTCCCCAAACAGTCAGGGACACATGGATGTGTGCAAAGTAGGGGCCCGGGGAAGAGCGATGGAGGTTTGGGGACTGGTGTGAAAGGGGGTTCTGCCCTTCTGTTGGAGGGCCCTTTCCCTCTGTTAGTCTCAGTTATCTCACAAGCCTGCTGGGTTCCCTTCCTGCTCCGAGGCTCTCTCTGTGTGTGTTCTTTGTGACTCGGAGAACACGCCCGCCACTGGCTGTGCTGGAAAATGGAGAAGCTGGAGAGCAGGCGGTGTTCCTGTCTAATAAGCCGCGAGCTGCGCAGCGCCATCCGTTGATTCCCTTCTCAGAGCCTATGGGTCATTAAAGGGAAAAAAAAATCTAAACCAGCGCGTGTGAAGTAGCTTCCACAAAATGATTCCCATCGCAAAATAAGCCTTTAATTAGCAGAACATCTCACCCAGCTGAAGCACAACTTTCACAGACATATACCCAGTGATGTTAATTATGAAATGAATTTGCACATGCATGATTTATGGGTCTTTGACTTTAAAGAGAAAAAAAAATTAGCTGCCTACTTTATTTATGCTTCCTGCCCTCCAAGAGAATTCACAAGAGAGAGATACCATGGACCGTTCCAGTGCTTCCTGGAAACTTAACTCCCCTTTCAGTGACTTTGATGTTTTCTTACATTAATCAGCTAAATATTTCTTGTAATCTCAATTGTCCAGCACAGAGTCAAGCCTGAGAGGTGAGGGGGTTGGGGGTTCAGGATGAGTCACAGGTCTGGTGCTATGTTTGGAAGAATTTTATACCCTGGGGGGACCTTGCAGAACATAGGGTCTATCTTGCTAATGCTGCAGATTAGGAAGCCATCCAGAAAGGGAACTCCCGCAGATCGGCACTCTGAGTTAGAAGGGGGCCCCAGTGCCAGTCTGACTTCCTGACTGGGAGCTTCCATTATATCCCAGCCCACACTGACAGTACTCTGGAGGGCACTGGAACAAGGAGGAAGCACTGCGCCAGCTATCTTCTGGGGTAGAGAGAGCGCGTGTGCATGTACCTGGACAAAGACACGCACATACGCGTACTTCCCATACCTTGGTGGATCAGAACAGTGTGAGTGACTGCAGGGTGGGCACCAGATTCAGGAACTCTAAGAGGGGGTCCTTGGAAAGATCAGGAGTGCCTGGAGGCGGGACCTTGGTCTGGCCCTGGGGAGTGGTACAGGTAGAGGGGAGCAGGCTGCTCCAGCAGGTAACCAGCACCCATTAGGAACATCTTGGTGTCAGGGGAAGGCTGATTTTGCAAAACCCTGGTCCACATGTGTTTCCTGCTTCCCCTTTTGTTCATGGGCCCCCTATTCTTTCGGGCAGCTAGACCATCTCTGTGGGACTTGTGACTGCAGAGCCTTCACCTTGAAAAGCTGGAAACAGCATATGTGGAAGGAATGCCTGTTGACCTGTTTTTGATGCCCACCTTAGGGAAGATGGAGACTCAAGAAGTGGGTTATGAAGGGAAGGAATCCTGGGTATGAGAGTTGAAGATAATGAGAGAGACACCAAACAGGCTGCTGGCAACGGTTTTCAGAGGAGGGGGACCTGTGACTCCCCCTTCTAACCAGTTCTGCACAAAGGGAGCTAGTAACGGGAGACCAGCCTGCTCACATAGGTTTGGCGAGCTGCCCTTCTCCTGACTAGGGCACACAGGGCCCACGGCAGCACCGGGCAATGTGGCAGAGGAGTAGAGGGGTTGGGTGTGGTGTCTAAACCGACTAGAGCAGCCCAGAAAGACACAGAAGAGCTGACATTCCCTGTGTGTGGGAGACTGCAGGCTGGCAGCCTGGTGGGCCCGTTGATGGGAACGGGGCCTAGCAGGGGGTGGCTGACCTACACCACCCCAGCCCCACCACCTTCATCAATTTTAGATCAATCTCTGCAAATGGGGAGGGAGGGCCAGGAAGAACCTGCCATGACTGAGAATACCTGGGGATGATTCAGAGTACCCAGAACCAACTAGCTGTGTTTCTACCAAAGCAGATAGTGACTGAATTGATTTAAGAGAATTGATCTACAGACTACTGGGTTGAGATATAAGCACCTAAGTTCATGGCCTAGAAGCCCTACTATAGAGCTAGCTTGAAGGTCAGTGAGTTGGAGAAATGGGAGGGAGGTGCACTGCACATAAGCTGGATGCTTGAGGGGTCTCAAACGGCACTAACCTCCAGGCCTTCCTTCAGGATAGAAAGAAGGAAAAATACAGAGCCCTGGATACTCCAGGGTACAGAGCACCTGCTTTCTCACTTAGCTCTGCCATATACTGGCTGTGTGAACTTGGGCAAGTGGCTCAGTCTCTTTGTGCCTTAAAACTTTTCCCATTTTTAAAATAAAGGGTGGGCTTATAATCACTAAATCATTGGTTCTAAAACTTCAGAGTACCTGACACTCAAGGAGGGAACTGGACTTAAATATTGGTTTCCTTCCAGATCTAATGCACAGAGATTTGGGCTAAAGGATCTGGAATTACTCAGAAAACTGCAATCCATGTTGAGTATTATATCTAATATCCTGCTTTTCTGCAGTCAGGCTTACTCTTTCTTCGTATTCCCTGCACACTGCTCCTCTCCCCTGGACTGTTTCTTCCATGCCTCCAAGGTGTCTGTCATTCTCCATTCTATGCTCTGTGCTTGCAATGTCTTCCAAAGCGCTAACTCAGGAATATCCTGTCCCTATTCCTCCTCCCTCTAGAATCTCCTCCCTTATCCTTTTGCCTCATTCTGTGAAGGCCTGCTCCCCTCCATCTCCTCCCCTCCCCTCTGAGCAACTGGGAGCTGAGCAGTGGTACCTGAGGGAGGCAACTTCTCTGCCCTGGGTGCTGGGCAACCCCAGACCTCAGAGAACTCCGCCCTCACAGACCTTTCCATACTGTTTTCAGACTCAGTGTGTGCACCCCCCCCCGCCGAGCTCCACCTCCTGGTTTCTCCCTCTCAAAACCCTTTTCCCCTCGTTTCACAGATACTACCTTTTTTTATTTTTAATACATGATTTATTATTCATTCACCAAAAAATATTTTTGTGGAAGCTTTTAAATATGGCGGTATAAAGTAGAAAAATCCTTCAAAATTACAAAAGTCAGCAGCTTGATGTACTTAAGTCCAGGTTTTTGAAATAAGTATGTAAATAAGGTATATACATGTATATACACATAAACAAATGAATAAAAAGTATAGTTATTCCATACACACTATTTTGTGACATCTTTTCCCAGTGAATAGGTCTATGCCCCTACCTCCATATGCCACTATGTGGAGATAGACCAGTCTTTTTTATAATCATGTAATATTCCTTTGAAGGCATGTAATGGATTCTTCATTGATCAACATTCAAGCACTGTCTAGTCTTTCACAATTACAAACATCACTGCCAACAAATATCTTTGTGCAGATATCAGGGTATGTTTGAGTCGTTGTAGAATTCCTAGAAGTAGAACTGCTAGATGAAAGGATATGAGTATTTTATATTTTACTTATTTTGCCAGTTTGGTCCTCAAAATGGATCACCAACTTATCCCACCAGTATTTTGTGAGTAGCTGATCTCCATAGCCCCAATCCCCACCAAATTTTTTGATTCTTTGCCAAACAGACAGATGAAAGCATCTTTTTGCTTTTTCCTTTTCCTTAGTTATCGGTGAGATTGACCAGTTTGAAATTGTTCTATGAAGTGTCATATCATGACCTTTGCCTATCTTTCTTTTTCTTTTATAATAACTTAGAAAACAACAACTGTTTTTTTTTGCATTTGCAACTTTTAAAATTGCAGTCATGCAAAGGGCTATAAAAAATGATAAGATGAGCTCCCCAACCTTAGACTCCCAAGCTGCCTGGCTCCCAGGTTTGAACAAACTTGCACTGAGCACTTGGCTTTGAATGATAAGTCCTCGTGTCCCTTGTTGCCCCTCCATCCCCCAACAGAAAACTTCTGCAGAGTCTTGCCTGCCCCACCTCACGGGGGAAGGACCTGCCTGTCCCACCTTGCAGAGGCAAGGTCTCAGGCTGCGGCTGACCAAGCGCTGCTCTCCCGGTGGGTACAGCTTTCTGGGCTGTGACTGTGGCCGGAGCTGTGTAAAGGGGTGACTGCAGTTGTGCCAGCTGTGGTTCTACCTGTCCCCCCGCCCCCCAGGGACTGCAGAGCCAAAGCCCACCTATCTGAGAGCGGGTCCAGAGGCAATGTCCTGGGCTCAGATAGGCTGCCAGGGGTTAACTCCCAAGTTCACAGTTAGGATGCTCTTTAAGTAACTGTGGCTCTCAGTTTCCCTACTTGTAAAATGAAAAAGTGATGTTGGCTTCAAGGGCCTATCATGAGGCTCAAATGAGACT
This sequence comes from Scalopus aquaticus, assembly GCA_004024925.1. Classification (NCBI taxonomy): domain Eukaryota; kingdom Metazoa; phylum Chordata; class Mammalia; order Eulipotyphla; family Talpidae; genus Scalopus; species Scalopus aquaticus. The sequence continues at coordinate 136,489 of PVIJ01001961.1, forward strand.
GTGTACAAATAAAACTGGAATATTCTAGAAGCTGTGAGTCCTGAATGTCAGTGCCTGAAAACCTACCCTTAAATCACATCCTTGTCTAAGGAAAGGGGGGATTACTTTCTGCTTTTCTTAAAGCATGGGGGTCATGCTTTTCTTAGTTATTCCACATATAATCAATTTGGTGGCCTTGGAATTGGGAAGAGCTGGGTTCAAGTCATCTTACTGACTGTGTGACTCTGGGCAGATTACTTAACCCCTCTGAGTTACAATTCTTTCTACCTAAAGTGGATATCACAACTTCTCAGTTTATTCTAAAACACTAATGAGCTGTCTTGAGAGGCTGAGTTCAGTGTCAACTATGTTGTTATCATCCTTAATAATTATAAATTATTAACAACACTGATCTTAACGACAATAGCCTGTGCAGTCTACTCTCTCTCTCTCTCACCCACCCCCTTCAATTCTCAGCTTGAAAAATGGCTCACAGTCTCTCGCAGGCCCCCCTCACCATCCCTTCCTCTGTCACCACCTGTGTGCAGTGGACTCAGCCGCCACAAGGCTGTGAGGTGTTCATCTGGCCTCCTTGTTATCCCCTACTCCTGGGCGTCCTGAGGCTGACCCAGACCTGCCTGTGCAGGAGCAGGAGAGCGCTTGTGGGCAGGATTTGAAGAGTTTTGGGAAAAGACCTCTATGCACTTTTCATCTGCTGTCTACCGTGGTGACAGAACTCCCACCACGTGTGGAAAGCCTGACCTTGGATTGACATTGGTTTTAATATTAGGAAACTGCAGCAAGACTCTCTATAGGAAACAGGGCCTGGCTGCGGCCTCCGCCTGCTTGCTGGAAGATCCTATGCAAAGTGTTGGATCTCTCTGTCTCTCAGTATCCCTGTCTGTGAAGTGGGAACATAATGGCAGAGGGGTGAGAGTTAATGAACCAGCAAGGACTAGCCACTGTCACTGCCTACAGCCCAGCTGCACTGGGGCCTGCCCTCCTGGGCACGGTGTCCACCCAACCTGGTGGATACTCAGCCTATGTGAGCCCTCTCCTCAGACACCTAATGTTGGACACTCAGGAACTTCCTTGGAGGGTCTGTCTGGGGAAGACTCTTCAGGAGGCAGGAATGTGGGGGAGGGGAGGCTGAGGACCCAGACTCAGGCAGGACCCTAGAGAAGAATGTTTGAATGGGGGAGGCATGAGGTAGTCTGGGAAAGAGAAGAGAAGGGGAGGGGAGGAGGAAGGAGGGCAAGGGAAGAAGAGGAGAGAGAAAAGGAGGGAAGAGAGAAGGTGGTGGAGTATGAAGTATTAGGGAGGAGAGAACAGAAGGGGAAGGGCAGGTAAGGGAGAGATGAGGAGAGTCAGGGAGGAGGAGAAGAGAAAGAAGAGGAGGGAAGGGGCAGTGAGGGCAAAGCGGAGGTAAAGGGAGGGTGAGGGGAGGAGAGGAGAGAAGAGTCAGCTCCTGGCCAAGGAGTCATGGACTGGCTCTCTCTGGTTCTCCCACCGAAGCTTCAGGCTTTTGGCCCCATTGTTTTTGGCCCGTGGTTGCCAGTCCGTGGCGTGGGAATGCTGATATTGGAGTGGCTGCCATTCTACTCCTGGCGCAGGGGGAGACTATGCTGGGGGTTGCTGCTGAGGAAGAGATGCTGTGGCTGGCGGGCAAGCAGGCTGCTGTTTCTTCCTGCCCCACTGCTCCTTGTAAGAGTCGGTGAGCCCTGACCCAGATCCTTTGCGCTGGCTGTTTCTTCTATCCAGGACCCCCTCCTTCCACATAGGTGCATTGTTTTACCTCCTTGATTCCTTGTGAGATGTGCTTCCCTGGGCACATGTGAGCACACACACAGGCCATACCACACCGTACATACCACACGCAATATTCACACCACATGCTGCACACATGCAGTACATACCAGATCTCACACATTGCACACCACACACTAACACATCATCACACCTCCTGCCACATATGTGCCACACCTCCCCACTAACACACCACACACACCCCACAACACACATGCACACCACACCAGATGCTCCAGACATGTACCATACCTGCACCGCACACACACACACATCACACCCGCTCTTCTTGCCTCTCCCCTACTTACCTTCCTTCAGCAGCATTATCAACCCTGGAGAGACTGATTACTTATTCTATTGATTTGACTGATTGTTGTCGGTCTTTCTCGCCCAGTGAACTGTTCTTGTTATCTGTTGCTGTATGACACACTTCCTAGAAACAAGTGCTTAAAACAACACACCTTTCATTATCTTTTATTATATCTCACATTTTTTTGAGTGAGGTCTTCTGGCAAGGTGGGGGTTTTCTGCCTCGATGCTGCTGGAACAGGGGACGCTCTGGCGCTGCACCTCTGCCCATGGCTGAGTCCATGATGGGGTCCCCTGCCGCGGCTGCCCCTGGGAGGAGAACCTACTTGTGACCTCCCCAACACACCCAGAGGCAGACCTTCCCCTGGGGCCCAGGGCTCCTGGAGTTTTTAAGAGATGTGGGTAGAAACTACAAGACAAGACTTCTGATTTCACCTCACAAGAGCGTTTCCACCTCCTTCTATGAGTCAAACAAGTCCCTGTAAGGCCAGTCCAGATTCAAGGGAGGGCAATTAACTCCACCTCTCCTGGAGGGAGTGTCAAAGAAACTGCTGCCATTTTCAACTCCTGAGGACAGGGTCTTTACAGTCTTTTCTTTTTGCTATGCTCCAGCTTCTGGCACATAGTAGTTGTGCAACTATGTATTGACTGAGTAAGAGAAGAAATCTGTATAGTCTAGGTCAAGGCCGCCACCACTGAGAAGCCCCCTACACCTACCTCCCACCTGCCCTGCCCTTCCTCTAGGTCTTGGGCTCCTTCCTCTTCGTAGAGAACCCTAGAAACTAGTCCTTCAGCTCCCTGAGGGCAAGCTTGGGCTCTGTCCTTTGAACAGGAGGATTCAAAGTTTGGAGTATTTAGTTTTATCCATGTGCAAGGACATTTCATATCTACTGGTTCGCAAACCACAACCACTGATGAGGTAGATGTTGCTCTCCCATTTTACAGATTGGATGTTGGGGCCCAGAGCCCAGGTTCATTACTTCAGTTACAGCCAGTGGTGATGCTAGCTAGTCTGGCGTGTCCACAGAAGCAGGTGCTGCGGACTGATATTTCTAACCACACGCTTCTCCAATGTGAAAAATGAGGTGCCTGACTTCCCCTTGAGGTTCCAGGACTCAATAAAGATGGATTCGGGGCGCTTGCTTTCCTTTTCTCTCCCCTGGAAGCCATGGCTTCCCATCTCTGAGATGCTCTGGAGAAACTCTGGCAAGGGAGCAGGTTGGATATTCATGAACCAGCCAGGCATGAGTGATTAGAGCCTCTGAGTTGGAGGAGGAGGAGGAATAATTGAATGAGGTATTTACATAACAAGTTAATGTCACTGCCTGGGGCTTCTTTGCAGGCCCCTCCCCATCCCAATCTGCTCCCCACCTTGTGCTCTCCCTCCCCTTGGCCATCTGAGGCGGAAGTGATGTGACTGTCCCTTCCAACCCCCCACCCCCACGATGCCCCCTCCCAGGGCCTGACAGTTAAATTATAAATATTGTTAAAGGGAGCCAATTTGAGGGTCTGGATTAGGCTGGCAGTAGGTTGGTTGGTGGCCTGCACAGGGGGCTAGAGAGCCAAAGAAGCAAATAAATAAACAAACCTCTGCAGATTCTGGGACTGATCAGGAGAGGCTGGGGGGATTCTGTGGGCCTGACCCAGCCCACCACAAACTCGTAGATGCACCCACCTTACTTCAGGGCTTTTCTTTTTTTCCTACAACACGCAGGGCTCAGCGTGACCCCCTGTGCTCTGGGTAACAACAGCAGGCCAAGAGAGGAGTAAGGGCTCTGTACCATTAAAAAGAGAATTCCTCTTTTGTGGCTGCAAAGGTGAAGCCAGTCACCGCTCCCACGCCTTCCTGAGAGCTGCCTTTGGGGTTACCCCTGGTCAGTGCTCACATGGGGTTCTGGAACCAAAGGTTATTAGCTCATAATCACCTTGTTCATGGCTGGCTGGGAGATGTGCAGCGCGTCTGACCCCGGGCAAGAGGAACGCAGCCAAGTGCTTGGCTGCAGTTAAAAGGGTTCAGCAGCCTCTCCCTGGAGGTGAAATGCTAAGACAGGCTGGGGAGTGTAGAGGGGAGTAGGAGGCTTTAACCACTGAAGTGCCAGCCGTGGCCCCCTGCCATGCAGTCTGCCTTCTCCGGCTCTGTGGGCTGGCAGACAGGCCTGTGAAGTCCGAGCAGCCTTGCAGAGCAAGAGGAGCTGGCCTGGGCGCTGGGGGAGCTGCTGCCCTGGGAAAGGGGGCATTTATGAGGCTTCTTGGAGGCTCAGGTCCCTGTCTCTAGAACAGCTAGGACACTGTGGCTCCCCTCACAGGACCTGAACGAGGATTAAGTGAACCATGCTGCACGAACCATTGCTGGGTTTCTTCCAGAAAGATCATGGGGCACTTGACTTGAGTTCTGGCCTCTCCTCGATGACTAAGTCATGAAAAAATCTTGGTAACTTTCACAGCTTTGGTTTTCTGGGGCTATGAGTCCTGTCTGGGGAACTTGAGGGAGGATTTGATGCAGACATATGTGTCGGGGGATGCCTGCTGGACCTGGTGCCTGGAACATGGTAGGTGCTCAGTAAGCATCCAAGGAAGCAGAGCCAGGTCTGTCAGGCCCTGCCAGGAGGCTGGGGCCAGAGCCTAGTGAGGAGACCAGGGCCGAAGACAGCGGGCTTCAGACGGCAGAACCAGGCCGTTGCCTGAATGTTGCGACCGGAAGTATTTTAACCCCAAATAAAGAGGAACCTGAGCTGCCTGGTGGTCGAGCGCCGTGGCTGGTGCGAGAGGCCTATCTCAGGAAGCACCCAAGAGAGACTGGCAGGGATACCCAAGAGAGCCTCCAGGTCCGGGGGCGGATGGGGGCCGGCTGGTCAGTGTCTAATGCTCGTTCTGTGGCTTGTGGTCACGATTTAGGAGGTCATGCCCTTCTAGGAACACAGCCTGGAGGGTTGTAGCGGGGGGCTGGGTCCCCGTGCCCAGGGGACTCCTCTGATGGGCATGCTGGGGTGGGGAGGGACTAATTTGGCTCTAGTCAGGCTGGGCTTCGCGGTAGAGCCAAAGGGATCTGCAGGAGCCTCCCCTCGTCCCCAGTCCAAGACCACGTTGCATGATGGGGTGCTCCCTGTGGGGCTCTGGGGAACTGAGTAGGGACTTCAGGGAAGCCCAGAGCCCTTCTCCCTCTGGCCCACCTGGTTTGATCCCTGCTGGAGGGATCAAACCAGGGAGGCCCTACACAGTAAAGACATCCGTTCAAAAAATGGCAGCAGATGCAGGCAGGACCAACCCCCTAGCAGCTCTGCCGGCACCCACAGGCCCTCCGGACGGCACACGCCTCACCCCTCCCGCACCCCAGGAGGAAGAGACCACATGTTGTCATTCCCACTGTACAGATGAGGAAACTGAGGTGCTAAGAGCAGATGCTCAGACAGCCAGACACAGCTGGGACTCACCTCTCCTTTGGGCTGCCTGTGCATTTGTGCCCCCAGGACCCCCTCTCCACTCCCTACCACCTTTCCCTCCCCCCTTAACTTTCCTGAAGTGAATATCATTATTAATATTATTTGCCTAATTAACACATTGGCTGAACGACAGAAAACATGCAAACGGGTTTTGCCAAGGAAACTCTGATTAAAACTGCAGCCTGTCTAATTAGATGGAGATTTCTTCATTAGTTTCCCCATTTTAGATGAGTCGCTCCCTCCCTCAAGCCCCTTTCCTTGCTCTTACCCATCCCTAACATCAGGGGGACAGGTACCCTGGGGAGGCCTTCTTCCCGGGTAGTTCTGCCACCCTCTCCCACCCACACTCTGTACCCCCTTTCCCTCTGAGGCACTGATGGCAGGGCTGACCCACTTTGGGGTGGGGCTGACCAGAGAACAGGAGCAGACACTAGCACCCAGCAAGCTTTGGAGTTGCGGGGCTGAGCATCCTCCTGGCCTGAATGTGGTACCTGAGGTCTGGTTTGGGGACAGGGCTCCCGGGGGCTCTAAAGGTCTTTTCAAAGCAAAACAAGACCCAGGCCACCTGGGGTCAGACTCCACGCGTGGGCAGCAAAATAGACATCGAATAACAGCAACAAGAGAGCACTAGGCAGCATTAGTTGATACTCCCTGTGTCTGGCACTTGCAGCTCTTCTTATCTCCATAGCAACCACTCAAGTGGAGTTATCACCACTTTACAGGTGAGAAAACTGAGGTTAAGGAGCTGGCAAGGGCCGGAACCACACTCCCGCTTCTCCCCCAGAATCCCTCTCTGTTTGTGGTCTGTTTGTGGGATTCTGTTTGTGGTCTCTAGAAGGCCCCAAACTTCCTTCATTTTCTCTCCCCTCCCCCACCCCAGCAGCAGTTCTCTAGGCAGCAGAAGTGCCGGTGGGCGCGAGCATGACCAGGGCAATCTAGAGATGGGCGCCGTAAGGTTCAGTCTGAGCCATGGGACTGACCCGGAACAAGAGGGGTTGAAATGCGGAGGGGGCACCTGGCACAGTGACAAGTGTAGTCAACCACAGAGGCTGAGGGTGTTCGTCCTGGGAGAGGCAGGTGGGCGTTGGATTATTGGAAGGCAGTGGGATGGAGCCATTTTTCACCTCTAGGTGCTGGGAGGCTGTGCAGGGTACATTAAATGTGTATTTGTGTCTCCTCTTCCCAGCCAGGGGTTCTCATCTTCACATTTTAAATGTAAGGAAACTGTGGCTCAGAGAGGTTCAGAAATGAGGGCAGCGTCACACAGGCAGGAAGATCACACGCTGTCTCCTGGGGAAATGGAAGTTGATGGGCGCTGGAATTTCTGCTGGCTCGGGGGCCCCAAAGGTGGTGGTCAGAGGAATGGACTCAGTTAAGCAGAAAGGTGCTAGCCACTGTGGGTGGATGCAAGCAGGGGTGGATTTGAGTATCATTTGGGATAGGAGCCAGCTTCTGAAGGCTACTTTTCTTTGACAAGCTTCTCATTCCTCTGCTACGTATTTTCCAAGCACCCGCTGTGTGCCAGGTGCTGTGCCAGGCGCTGGAGTCCCCAGGTGGATGGGGGAAGCAGGGTCCTTCCTGGCGGAGCTGGCCTGCTAAGCTTCCCATCTCCTTTGGGGCAGACTTGCCTCCCTTCTCAAGAGTGCCCACCAGCCCAGTTGCCCTGGACCACCCCTCAGGGCCTTCTGCCCGGGCTCCTGTCACCACCTGTTGGGGTCTGCTCACTCCACCCTAATTCCACGATTCTTCACCTGGAGCGGGAGAGAGAAGGAGTGGGTGGGGCAAGCTGTTCCATCCATTTCTCCGTGCCTCCTCCCCTCGCCCCATCAGCCCTCAGATACTGTGAAGCTCTCCAGGATTTAGGTTCTGAGCCTGTGACTGAGGGCCCTGCCCTCAAATCTAAGTGGTAAAGGGTGCTCAGTGCTGCGACGTGGCGGGACTCGGGGGTGTCTTCCACCCCTGCTGCTCCCCTGCTGTGAAAAGGACCCTGGCCCAGGGTTTGAATCCCAGTGCTGCCACTTGTTAGCTCAGTGACCTTGGGCATATTTCTTAACCTCTCTGAACTTGTTTCTTCATCAGTGAAATGTGGAAACCATAATGATTCACAAGATGGTTGCAGAGATTAAATAACTTCACGCAAACAAAGCACCTTGTATAATCCCTGGCACGTAGGACAACTCCGTTCCAACACTCTTCCAGGGAATGAGTCAAAGTTCACAGACAGCAGCAGCGTTCTGAGCTCAGGGCGACGTCTTTCTCACTGTGGTGGGAGGAGGACGCTGACTTGGACTGACCAGCCACAAGTGAAGTCCCTTCTCGGAATCCCTGCTGCCTTTCCAGCTCGGGCATGTTCTGGTTCTCCCACAGATGAGCCTTCAGTGCACAGGCCTGTCCTTAAGGGCTTGACAGGCGCCGGTGACTTCCTCCACCTCGGTGTGCCCTTCTGACAAATGGGCACAGGCCCAGCCCTCCCTAAGGTGCTCTGGGGCCTACTGGCCAATTTTACCAGGAAGCCCAAGGCCCGAGGGGAGCATGATCCCAGGCGGGGAAGACACGCCTCATTACCTCATTAGACAGCCCCGGTGCCAGAGCTGTGCGGGCTCTGTCGCCATGGCAGCCAGCCCTCAGCAGACCAGGTGGTTTTTATTACAGAACTTGGAAAACTTTATGGCGGCGCCAACAATGAATCTTTATTCTGTTGTTAATAGCATGTCTCTTATTAGCATGTATCTTTTCCCCTTCTTAATAACCTTTGCATTTCCAAGCCGCATTTATAATTAAGTCATTAATCCCTTACTGGAATTTCTTGTTTTTTCTGAAGCTGCAAACCAGAGGCCCTGGCTGGCTGGCGTGAATGGAAGGGCAAATGCGCCACCAAATTGCTCTGGGAATGTCATTCTAATTATTGGATCCTGACCCAGCAGCTTGCTGATAAGCTGGGGGTTGGAGACGCCCTATCTCTGAGGAGCTCAAAGCCTGCTCGAGGCCTTTTCTCTCCCACTGTGGCATCCCTGCCAAGCAATTAGCCTCTGTGGCAGCCTGAGAGCTGGCAGCAGGGGCGAACAGGTCCCTGCACAGGCCTTAGACTCAGGACTGTTCTCCAGCTGTGCCTCCAGAGAGGCAGCCCTCGCTTGTCTGCATTTCCCTTCCCTCCCCACTTCAGTGCAGGCTCTGGGTTCCAGTCTATGTCATAGAGATGGAGGCTTCTGTCATGGACTAAACTGCCCCCCTCAATTCCTTTGTTCAAGTTCTAACCGTCGGTCCCTTAGAATGTGCCCAGATTTGAAGAGAGGGTCCTTAAAGAGGTAATTAAGTTAAAATAAATGAATTAGGACTGTTTAACTAGTCGAATGTGACTGGTATCCCTACAAGGAGAGGTCAGGACTCATACGTGCACAGAGGGTCAACCATGTGCAGACACCGGGGAAGACAGGTGCCTGCAAGCCAGCAGCGAGATCACGGAGGAAACTAACCCTGCTGACTCCCTGATTGCAGACCGCTGATGGGCCTTTGGATGCTCCAAGGCTCCAGGCGAGAGAACCCCAGCACTCTGGGCTCCTGGCTCCAGACTGTGTTCCCACAGTAGCATGGACCCTGAATCTTGGAAGTGAGATGCGGTGTCTTCTCTCCTACAAGCTCAACTAGCTACTGGCCCCAGGTTTGACTCCTAGAGGTAGGACCTTGGCCACGGCATCCACCCAAGATCTGGAGAGTGAGCCCAGGTCAGGATCCTGTGGGCAGAGCCAGGAGTCCTGTGTCAGCCTCCCAGGACATCAGGGGTCAGCAAAGAGTCAGGAGCTGGCCTTAACGCAGGCCAGGCCAGGCCAGGAAAGGCCTGTTGATCTGGGGTCTGCAGCACCCCAATATTAGTCATGGGAGTCCTGGCAGGGAGTGGGTAGACTGGTTTGAAGGCTTAAAGGACACTTAGAGACTAAAGGCCCAGGTGTCCTTCCTAGCTGTCACCTCTCCTGTGGCCCAATCCTAAACTTATCCCCTTAATCTCTTCCTTACAACCTTTGGGTATATCCGAATTGTTCTCAGCATAACTAACCAGCCCCTGTCCAGTCTGGCTCCCTGCCCTAGGGTCATTCATGCACTCTTCCCTCCTCATGCTAAATGTCTTGCTGTCCCTGTCATACCAAATTCCTTCACACCTCATTTATCTGTCCGTCCATCCATCCATCCATCCATCCATCCGTCCATCCATCCATCCAACAAATATTTGCTGAGTCCCTGCCACATGTATCCCTTGATTGAGCTGATGACAATGTTGAGCAAACATTCAAGGACCTGCCCTCACAAAGTGCACAGTCTAACAGGGATTGGTATCAATCAATCCCACCAAATGGCTTGCATCTAAGATAAAAGACCAAGAAGTTCCTTGAATGGATGAGCAGACTGTGGGACTTCTTGGACTGGTGTTGAGATGCGCTCTGCCAGAAGGGCCATGTGAGCTGAGACCTGGACCTGTGCATAGGAGCTAACCACAGGGAAAGGGAAGAGTGTTTTCCTTCAAAGTAACAGCACATGCAAAGTCCCTGAGGTGGCAGGGAGCTGGAAGAAAGCCTGAGCGAAGGAAGCGCAGAGCTGGGGGAGGGGACAGAACTGAGGGTAGACAGGGCTTGCGGTTGGGCTGGGGGCACCTTGAAGGTTACAGCTGGGTCTCTGGATTTCTTAGGGCAATATCCAGTTTGAGCTAGGAGCAAACTCTGAGGAATGGACCAGGCTGTTACTGGCCATCCTTTACATGGAGGTGGCAGTTAGTTCGAGGGTTTTTATGGCCTATAACCAGCCCCTCCTAGATATTATTGCTAAGGAGCACTGTTACAATCACCTCTAATCTGAGCTTCCCAAATTCATTTTTTTCCTGCTTTTACTGTTAGTATTTTGATATATTTTCCTCCAGATTTTCTGGTTATGGGTCATGCAGATTCTGCAGGCCACCCCAGACCAACTAGTCATTTTGTTTCCCTTGCTCAACATTGCCTGTCAAAGCACACATACATGCACACATACAGAGACACAACACACTTGTGGAAGTTGCATGGATGTGTCTGGCATGTGCTCACAAATCAGACCACGCTGACATCATATGGCATCTTTCATGTTCCAGTGCTATCCATGGTGATGCCCACCTCTGAGACCCCCCAAAGGGTGACAGTACCTCTTACCACCTACACTGACAGCAACAGCACTTCAAGATGCTAAAGGGTTTCTGCAGCCAGCCATCAAGGAAGCCACCACGAGAACATATCTGTTCTTCATTCTACATGACAGCTGGTCATCGGGGCACCTAGGAAAAAATCACCCAGGGGTCTCCCTGGTGGCGCAGCAGTTAAGTGCAGTGCTGTGGAGCTGTCGGCAGCGGCAACGCGAGTTCGACGCCCAGCCAGGGAGATTCCCACATGGCACAGCAGACCTCTCCTGCCTCACCTGCTGCTCCCCTCAGCAGTGTATTTCTGTCAATCTGCCTGTGCTGTTCCCCACTCTGTCTCTGGTGAACCCTCTTGCTGACCGGCCCCCCCCGCCCGCCACGCCTCTGGCCTGTACCCAGCTTATATACACAAATAAATAAATCTTTAAAAAAAAAAATCACCCAGTGTTCCCCTGCAGCCCACTCTCCTTGGGAGTTGGTCTCTGGGGCTGGGCTGTGAAACAGTATGCTGAAGCTGGGCTATGTTGGCTCCCCAGTTCCCACCTCTCTCGGCTCACACATGGGGAACCTCACCCCAAATTTTCATGCAAGCTGGTACATGAAATTGTGCACCTGGAAGCTTACCCAGAAGATGACTCAGTAGGCTCAGAAAGATCTGGATCCTCACACAGATGTGATTCAGGTTTTGACAGCATTTCGTGTACTTTTCTATAGATAATGATCAGTGTACCTTCAATTATGAGTGCTTTCTTTTGCTCTACATTGTAAGTGCATCCATGCCATGACAGCCTGCATAAGCACTGTCCTTAACAGCTCCCTGGTGACCCTTCAGTGGACATGTGTGCCACTTCTTGGGCCTTTTGTTGAACATTCAGCTTGCTTCCAGATTGATGTGGTTATAAATGAAGTGCATGGAGCCCCGCCACACATTGGGTGGTCAGTACATGTTTTCAGAAGAACAGTGATCAGACTAGGAAACATGAAGGACATTGAGCTCAGTTGCCATCCACTCGTAGCAACTTACATGCCCATCAACATTTTACGTGGACAGGCATCATGCAGTTAGCTGTAATTGCTGGAGGGTCTGCCTGGCCAGATCACCATGCCTTCATAAAGTCAAGAATGATTCTTGAAGCTCAAGGTTTTCTAAAGAGTAGACGAATTTGCTAATTGCTGACTGTGGCCAATAGAGTCAACTGTATAGAGTTTCTAAGTGTAAGTATGAATCTAAAATCACAAATTTTATATAGCTAGGGGATCTTGTGTTAAAGGCAGTCCCACATCCCAGGTTATGTGAGGAGGGTTCCCCCTCAGTCAGCAGCATAAGATAAGGCTCTACAAGAGCTTTGGATTGCCCCTGACATCTGAGTTGGGGTTCACACTCTGCTTCACCTCATTTCTGATGACACTGGTCAACAATGAGATTGTTACTGACTTAAAAAGGCCCTAATCTGTAGTATCTTGGTGTGCTGAACATGAATATAACACTGAAAAATTTTATTAGCTCTTGTTTTGAAGATATTTCATATAATTCATTTTCTATGTTTCACTGTGTAAATTTATCCAGTAGGACTGCAACAATATCCTAAATCAGCCTAGAATTATGTAATATTGCATCACATTGCATAATACCATCATGCACACATCATCCAGAGTTGATTGCATCATTTTCTGATGCAACGCAATGCTACTGCCAGGTGGCTGCTGAAGTAAGCTGACGTCAGCAGTGCACTATATAAAGCCCTGTCGGAAAGGTTGAGCATTGAAAATATTTCAGGCTTTGTGCAAGACAGTTTAAGCTACTGTTACCTAGAACTGTTATTATTTGATCCATTTAGGCACAATACAGAACAGGAATGCCTCGAAAGAGCGTTAATAGCATGGACAATTTCTGCTCTATTTGTGGGGAAGTGACATTTGCCAACCAGAAGAAAAGTATCACTTCTCAAGTGAAGAAGGCTTATCATCTTTACTTGGGATGCAAGGTTGGTGACCAAGACAAGCCTTGGGCCACGCATATATACTGTGCTACATGTACAACACAGCTTTCACAGTGGTGAAATGGCAAAATACCATCAATGCCGTTTGCAGTCCCCATGGTGTGAAGAGAGCCAAGCAACCACATGAAAGACTGTTGCTTCTGCTTGGTTCCTCCTCTTTCTGTCAGAATAACGAAGCCAAAGTAGTTGAGAATAGTCTACCTAAACATTCTGTCTCCACTGAGACCAGTTCCACATGGTGAGGGACTTCCTATTCCAGAACCTCCAGCAGAATATTCTCTTGATCCATCTGATGAGGACAAGGGTGAGCCGACCTGTTCTTCTTCTGTTCCATCAGCATGCAGTGATCCAGATTTTCACTGTGGTGCATCATCAACCCCACACAGACTAACACAGGAAGAACTAAATGACCTGGTTCATGATTTGGACTTACCCAAGTATAAGGCAGAATTGCTAGGATCAAGACTCCAACAATGGCATCTTCTAGAAGATGTCACAATTACTTTCTATCGAAAGCGCCACCAGCAGTTGGAGCCTTTCTTCAGAAAGGAAAGTACTCTGGTATTCTGTTCTGATATTGAGGGCCTCATGATTACCTTAGAAATCACTCATGACCCACAAGAATGGAGTCTATTTCTAGACTCTTCAAAACTGAGTCTTAAGGCTGTGCTTTTGCACAATGGAAACCATCTTCCATCTATTCTAGTCCTGAACAGCTGTATAGGAGACAAGCGAAGAAATCTAAGAAGTAGTCTATGACTTGATTTTTACAGGTATTAACCATAGGCCTTACTATTGGCATGCATTTCGTGATGTAAACATCAATTTATTGCAGATTACAAAAAAAACTAGAGCCAAAATTAGAATTTGACTGTCATATTCGTGTTGAGCACATACAAATTGATAGGAAATGACTAATTTTATTTCAGTAACATGACTTTATTAAAAATTTGTTGACCAGCGTTACCCATGAGTACCAGGTGCTTAGTCCCCTGCATTGGCGCTGGCCTACAGTGGTAGAATTCTCATTTTAAAATTGTGCAAAACCCACACTTGAAGGGGAAGGTCTTAATCAACTGCATCTCTTAAGCTTTGGCTATTTTTGCTTCTATTCAATGGTCTTCAGACCTACTGAAAAAACCGGAAGCGTGACTGTCCCCCAATTTGGCAGTGATCTCCTTCTCTTTGGAGAAGTGGTCATCTCCTTCTCTTTGAATTTTAGGAGTGGAGGAATTTAAGTATATTTCCAGGTTTGTGCAGGAGAAGACCTACTCCATACACATGATACCTGAATGCCATTTTCTAGATTGCATGAGTAAGCATTCTCCGCCACCCCCACCCAACCCACACAACAGCTGTGGCTGAAATTTCCACTTGTGCCCTGTGTATGTGTGAGGAGGGCTAGTTAACTCTTTCTTATTATACCTTCTAGGGAACTGAGGTTATAACTTAGGCAGAATTAACCCAAAGACCTGACCCACCAGACCTGGGGTTATTTGTCTCCTTAAATGAGGCAATTCTTGCAATTAATCATCTTTAACAATAAAAAGCAAAACTCTCATGGGAGAAGGACAGGCAAAAAGATTAGGGTTCAAATCATTCCATTCAAGCACATCTCTTTTTGGGCCATTTTTCGGTCATTCTTGAAGTAATGGCAAAGGTATCATTTCCTGGTTGGTTGGTTTTATCAGAGACCACATCTACCTATCAAAGTCTCAGGAATAAGTGAGTAGTTTATGACAGTGATCAAGTCAGATTCGAGTCAGATTGCCCAGACTCAAGTCCTGGCTCCTGCACATAGAGCTGTGTGACTTTGGTAGAATCACTTAACCTTTCTGTGCTTCAGTTGCCACACATGTCGATCTGAGATAATGATAGTCTCCACTTAATAATACTTGAAAAATTAAGTGAGATGATTCATAGAACGTGTTTAATGCAGTGCCAGGCACTTAGTAGGGGCCAAATAATTGTTGCTGTTATTTTAATTAGTAGCACCTCATTCTCAAAATCTCCTTCCATGCTCCAGTAATAATCACTCACCATGCACAGTGTCTATAAGAGTTCATTCCATTAACGTCCCTAATTTTCACAATAATGGGGAGGAGAGTTGTTTATCTTCTTGTTCTCGATATGTCATTCTCTTTCATAAGATGTGAGTGATTCTGCCTCCCACCCTCCCTCGGACTGCAGCGAGAACCCCACAAGAGGTCTAGGTTCAGAGACTGTGAGCACCCCAGAAGTACCAAATGGGAGTGATGTGACCACAGGAGCTGTCATCTGGGGGCTGACTTTTGCAAAGCTAGTCTTTCATCAAGCCACATAGCCTAATGAGTTGCACAGAGCTAAGGCATTGCCCCATCTTTGTCCATGGTCTTGCACTTGAAGGTCGTAGAGAAGAATGGAACAAGAAGGAACACTGAGGTCAGTTTTAAGCTTCTGGAAAAGGTTTCTTAAAAATGTACACTGAGGGGGCCTCCCTGGTGGCATAGTGGTTAAGTGCTGTGCTGTGGAGCTGTCGACAGCGGTGACATGAGTTCGACTCCCAGCCAGGGAGATTCCCACGTGGAGCGGCAGACCTCTTCTGCCTTGCCCACTGCTCCCCTCAGTAGTGTATTTCCATCGATCTGCCCATTCTGCTCCCCACTCTGTCTCTGGTGAACCCTCTCACCACTTCACGCCTCTGGCCTGTACCCCAGCTTGTATGCATAAATAAATTTTAAAAAAATGGACACTGAGGTCAGATAGATTTTGAGCAGAGACCCAGTTTCCTCTGATTTAAAAACAAGTGGTTCTATGTATCTCACAGAATTGCTGTGAGAATTCAGTGAAATAATTTAGGCAAAACACCCATTTATTTAACAAATACTTACTGAGAATGTGTTAGACATGACTGCAGGGCAGTGGTAAAAGGGCACGGTCTAGTCAAGGCACTTTCTCTTGTCCATAGCACAAAATTTGACCCTAAACAGCTTCAACAAATCAGGTGCATCCCACATAATATATACAAAGACAGGATTACTCCAAGATTGGTGAATTCACCAAGTCTTCTTCGCCATCAAAGCCAATTCTTTTCATCTTTCTGCTCTTCCATCCTCAGCATACTGATGTTTGTCTCTAGCCTGGTGCCCTCATGGACACAGGTGGCAGCTGAAGGTCTAGACTGGCATCCTTATATGGTGTTAGGAAGTCAGAAAGGCAAAGGACACTTTTTTCCCCTTGAGTTAAAATTCATATTGCATGAAATTAACCATTTTAAAGCAGACAATTCTGTGACGCTCACATTGTTGTCCAACCACCCATAATATCAAGTTCCAGATACTATCATCACTATAAAAGAGAACCCTTGTGTCCATTTTTAAGAAAGTTTTTAGAGAAGTTCATAAGACATGCCATTAAGTCTCATTGACCCAAATTGAGTCACAAGACCACTTAAAACCAATCATTTGGAGGAGATTGGCTAATTATGATTAGCCGTCAAAAGACCCTCCCAATTAAGACCTCTGGAACACACGACCGGGACCATGAGATTCTGGTATACATGAATGAATGCATGAATGAATGAATGAATTGTTGGCACAGGGTGGAGCACATAATAATTTCCTAATACATGCCCCTTTCCCATGTTAATGAATGTTGGGAAAGTGGGCAGGACATACTCCAACCTTTCCAACTTGCCAAAATTTAAAAGACCAAGATGAAAGTTACCAAAACAGCCCCTCCCAGGGAATGCCCTATGAATGTTCGGTGCCTGGGGAAGGCGTCTTTGCACCCCAAGAGCTGCACGCACTGTTTCAGAGGCGGCAGAGGACTCGGCATCTGGAGCCTGGAAGCCTTGCCAGCCTCTCGTGAATTACCCAATTACACCGCTTTTCTGATCTTTTTCACTACCCCAAACCGACTGCTCTTCTACTCTTTTTTATTTTCAAATGTTACTAAGAAACAGTAGACCATATTATGCATTTTTGAGACACCTGTTTGCAATCACACTGCCTTTTATGGAACTAGTTTGAAGCTTGTTTTCAGGAGCTACCTAGAAAGCCAAAACGGCTCAGCTAACACCTGCACGGGACATTCCTCCCACTTTATGCAGGAGGCTGCGCTTCCGTTCTTTTCTGAATTGTGGCAGCTCCTAAGAATGTGTCGCCATGATCTGTCTGAGAGTATCTCAGGTGCAGGGAATATTCCAGATTACTCCAGCATCTCCCACTAGGATAAGTAACTAATGATGCTGCCATCATCCTCTCAGTCTCCCCCCAGGTAGGCTGCCCCTCTTTGTTGCAGGTAACTCTGGGTCAGAGATTCCCATCACAAGCAGCAAAGCAGGGATCGGTGATGCACCCCTTTTCAGACTTTCAGTCACTTAGCAAATACTGCACGCACTCAGGCTGGCCCTGCATGTGCTGGGGCCCAGACATGTGGGTGCTGTGTGGACCCTGCTTCCTCGGACCTTCCAGGCCACACTAGTCAAATCACCTTCCAAATACAGAAGGGCTGCTCAGAGGACACAGTCCTTCTCGGCTGATTTTGGAGGTCAGTCTATCGCTGACATCTGATTGACAAAAGTCTCTTTTCGTAGTTGGATGCATATGGAAAATGTTAATGGTAGAATCTAAGTCAAGGTCAGCAAAGATTTTCTTTTTTTTTTTTTACAGATTTATTTATGCATACAGGAACTGGGGTGTAGGCCGGAGGTATGGGGTGGTAAGAGGATTCACCAGAGACAGAGCAGGGAGCAGAACAGGCGGATCTACTGAAGTACACTGCTGAGGGGAGCAGCAGGCGAGGCAGGAGAGGTCTGCTGCACCATGTGGGAAGCTCCCTGGCCAGGGATTGAACTCGTGCTGCAGTGGCTGCTGATAGCTTCATAGTGCTGAGACTTAACCCCTTGTGCCACCAGGGAGGCCTCCCTTTCAGTCCTGGAATTCCTCCTGCTTCCAAATTAAATCAGGCGCCTTAGCCCCGTGAACTTTTTGGCAGAGTCTAGCTGTATGTAGCACATGAAGAAGGCAGCCACCAACATGCAGGAGGAGTTTTTATCCTGTTCCCTCAGCCCTTCCATTCAATTAAATTCCGGGTGGGTTACTGCAGCCAACCCAGCACTTCAGAGCTGCCAGTCTCATCTAAACTCTGCATTTTAACTGCACAGAGAGCATCAGTGAAGACCCATTCCTGCGTGGGAGCTCACAGAACTGCTCCCTGCCTCTACAGCTGAGCTCCAGGCCCCAGTGCCTGCAGCTACCTGGGGCACTGGCCTGGTTTTGCTCCTTTCCCAGGTCTTCTTCCCAGGGAAGGCAGGACTTGGCCTCTTGGAAACTGACTGGGCAGGCGCCTGCTGAGACGGGATTTTCTTGTGTGACTGGGAACTGGACTCAGTTAAACCACCCTTCAGTGGCATCGGATGAGTCTCACCTTTAATGCCCTCTGTCTCAGAGGCAGAGGGGAGTCTGCTGGCTATGGCAGAACCAGGAGGGCCTCAGGAGGCAGCACTGATACAAGGCCTAACTGGGATGGGAGAGGAGGAAGCCTGTGCCTGGGGCTTTGCTTGCCACGTTAGCTCCAATAGCTTTCAGAAGGTAGACGGTAGAGGAGTTATTGAGGGCTCCACTCCCTGCTTGACACATAACTAGTTGTGAGCTTGGGATAATTCGTTTAATAGTTTTCAGCCTCAGTTTTCACATCTGTAAAGAACAAAACCTGGTTATAGGGCTTCTGGAAGGGTAAAAAATGAGATAATGAAAAAATAATGAGATAATGCATGTATCACAATATTGTTTCTTAGCATATAAATCTTGGTTTATCCTCTTTTTTTTTTTTTTTTTTTAGTTTTTATATAGGAGATCCAGGGGCTTTGTGAGGGCCAACAAAAATGAACTGCCTTCCAGCTCCACAAGGGGGTAGGTGGAGTTGCCTGCAGGGATGGGCTGCAGGCCAGGGAGGAGGAGCCAGGTCAGGAGCACTCTCACCAGCCCTATAGGCACGGCCCCGGAAAGCATGGCCCTGGGAAGACCCAGGGGGCTGGGCGCCGACTCAGGGCTGCCTGCCTGGCAAAGACCTTTGCCCTTCATGTAGCCTAGAGGCAGAATGGTTAGGAGCTCACCCAGGGCAGAATTTGGTGATACCTACAATGACCTGACCCCCAAGAGCCCTTCTTCAGTTCTGGGCACCATTGAATCTCCAAGCAACCTAAAGTTCCCTGGAGGAGGAGGGGGTGGGGGAGGCACAGGAATCATGGAACCTCAGACTCAGATTTGAGGTGATCTAAGAAATAAAGAGGTGCAGCATTTCTCATATATGTCTCAGATTCACATTTGCCCTGGTGAGACATTTTTAGTGACAATCTGGCATGAAGTCAACTTTCAGCAAATAGGTGTTCTTAGTTTCTTTCTGTAAATTGGGGGTCTTCACAGGATTGTTGGGAGGATTGAGAAGACAACTAACTTATTTTCATGGCTTAGAACCATCTGACCCATACATATGCACTCTGGGTGCTTTGCTATACCATTTAGTGCTTTAATTCTGGTTTGCTCCTCTCGGACGAGGGTGCTTTGGGATGGGAGGGTTTGCACGACTGAGGTTAAACTAAGGCAGGCAGTGCCACTGCTCAGGGTAACCCAGGGAGAGGCGCTAGCACAATGTCAACAAGCGGGGCAGAAAGAGTTAAGGACAGATGAGGCTGATTTTAAATAGGCTGGATTCCTCTTTCAAGATGCCCTTGGCTGGACCTCTTGAAAGGGGCAAGAGGTGTGGAGGTCTTGCTTTTTGGTGCAGACAATTTCATATCCCTTTGCCACCTCGTGTCATCTCTCATTTCACAGAGGGTACATGTGACCTGATGCAGGTGCTGCCATGAGTTGGCATCAGTCAGGGCAAAGCTTTGGATGATAAGGCCCATGGGACTTGAGCTTAGAGGGGGGCAGTTGTGAAAATGGCAGGGAGAGCAGGGCTGCTGGGGGAGACATTAGGTTGGGGTGTTAGGGCTGGACCACAGAGGCAGATAGGGGCCCAGCACTGGGAAACCATTCTGTTGGGAAACTTCCCTCTCTGTGCTCCTGGCTTCCCAGCCTTAGGCTTAGTTGACTGTACCCATGCCAGTCCCCATGATCCGAGGGCACTCTGCAAGGCTAGTTCCTGGGGCACCCTACTCCTTCATTGCACTGCCCAGTTCCGACTTGAGATATCACAGACAAGTGGTGTTCAAAATGTAAATGCAATGTGAAGACAGCACAAGTGCTCAGCTGTTTCCTCACCAAGTAACAGAACCAATTATTCTCAAATAGGCTATAAAACACGAGGTACACTTTTTTATGACCTGAACAGTGGAAAGATATAACCTTGGGGTCCTCTGCCTTTTGTACCCACATCCAATCTATTGGAGGGTCCCAGTCATTCCACCCAGGGGGAACCCAGGTTTGGTGCCTGTGCAGAAAAGAATGCCAGTGGCCAAATCCAAAATTCAGTATGACAGTGAATATTATTTAGAGTGAGGAATCACAACAAATCACAAATCACATTTTAAAAATCTGACAAATTCCATAAACGTGACAAAATACAGGAAAAATAACACTGTGTTTAATAATTAATTGCCTGGCATAGTTTTAAAATACTTTTTTCTGTATTTTAACTACAAAGTCTTTAATCCCCTCTTCCTGGGTAGACCATTTGTGTTGCCAATTTCTTTAGGGAAAACAAAAGGCCAATTTTGTCTTTCTTTCAATTATGGTTAAAAACCAATAGAATTTTGGGTTTTATTATTGACCATTTAGAGAGGTTTCTTTCCGCTTCAGAACTTATTACTGAGGTCATATAAATCTTACACACGTTAAGACTGCTACCAAATTTTGGAAAACCTCTATCACAGTTGTTCCACGGAGGAGCTGTCAATGTCTTGTGTGTTCATAACTGTGGACCCAAGACTATCCAGGATATTCCAAACGGGAAGGAACTTCCATTCTGGCCAGACCTGATGGGAACTTGCCCACATCACTGGTGACAGGAAGAATTTTCCTTAGCTAGCCTCTGGCTCCTTCCATTCAAAACCTCATTTCTCCTGCACCATCCACAGACAGAATTTGGCTTTATCAAAAGCTATCCACGTGCCCCGATGGCTCCCACTTGGCTGCAGGCTGCAGCTAAAGTGCCTTCACCTACCAGGTGGCAGCCTTGAGAGTCACCGGTTAATCTGGGCTTTTGGACAATCTTTTGGGGAGCACAGTCTTCCGACAAAAGTGGGGATAGTAGAGGGGGGCTTCCCTTTGGAATTCTGAGACAGGAAATGCTGGAGGAAGGGAGCATTCTTGGAGGACAGAGCATCTTGCTAGAACATGCCCATCAGCTCCCACGCTGCCAAACCCATCAACTGTCCCAGGAGCCGAAATTGCACCCAACGATGGTCCCAAGAATACTTCCTAAGGAGGAGGCCATGGCACCACAGACTGCTGCAACCCCTCCCTCCACCTCCACCCCCAAAATTTGGAGATTGATTTCTGGGTCTGTTCTTTTCTCTAAAAAGTAATAATAAGGCAGTCTCACTTGGGAGAAAGATGATTAAATTTCAAATTACTCTGCCTGCCAGATAAGATTGAAATCTTTGGATCTAGGCAGGCCAGAGAGTTTTTCTGCACACCACTTTGTGGGGCGACTGAAATGGAGCAGCGTGTTTAAAATGACATTAAGGGGTGGCAAACACGGTAATTACGGCATTTGTTATACTATAAGGAGCTTTCCAGGACATGGAAATGACGAACATGGCGATTATGATTGTGAACTCGTTGAGGGAAATCAAATCCAGCCAACCCCTCCCAACCCCCCTTCCCGCCCCATTAAAGGCCGAGAGGGAACGGAGGAGGAAACAAGAGGCCTTTCAGGGTCTTTGTGAAGGAGGAGTCGTGGAAAGTTATTAAACACTTTAATAATGCGGAGAGTTGTGGCTTCAGCTCGGGTTTGTGGAGGCTTTGATCAAATCCAGCTTCATGGCAGGGCCTGCTTCCCCTGGAGGGACCAGGAGGAAAACCACAGGCGGGGAAGGCCAGGAGCCCAGCCTCGGATTTCAAAGCTGCAGAGGATGCATTGTAACAGGCTGGGCTTCTCGGCTTCCTCTAATGCCTTCAAGGCAGGACCTCTTTGCCACTCAGGCTTGTCACCAAACTGATACTGGATGCAGGTGTGTGTGTGTGTGTGTGTGTGTGTGTGTGTGTGTACATGTATGTGTGTGCACCCGTGTGCTTCTGCCAACACACACACTTGCCAAAACCTAATGATGGTTCCACGTTGTGAGAATTATGCAAAGACAGACTGATGTGTCATGTCCTTGCACACTCAAAAATGAAGAGGACACCAAAGGTGGCCATAAAGGCACAGAGCTCAGAATTAAGGAAACTGGCATCTGATCGTGACAGCTCACTATGAACATGATACACTTAGCATTTTGGGGCCTCAGCTCCCCACCCCCGGACCTTACACTCATTCCTTAAGGAAGCCATCCAACCACAGCTCTAGTTGAGACGCTTGTTTGTTTCAGTGCCGGCCTTAGCCTCTCAGATCGTGGCTATCACTATGCAGTTACTGGCTCCTGCGGTTCCCCCAGGTCGCTCCAAGCTCCCTAAGGCCAGCGTTCCCTGGGACCAGCCTTCAGTAGGCCCTGAGTAAATATTTGAGAGAGTCCCTGATGGCCCAAAGCTCTTCTTATTAAAAGTTCTATTTTAGGCAAGAAGAGTATTTAGAACGTCTGCTTTAATGAACTGATGAAAAATAGTAAATGATCAGTACACTGATTACCAGCAGGACATGGATGCATCTTTGGTATCAGGACCACTTAACTACACTCCCCACCACCCAGTGAGAGAAGCCTTGATTCCTGTCACTGCCCAGGGCCTCCCATCCTCCTCCCAAAAAGCTGCCATGGGCCCAAGGCTGCACACATTGGTGTGACAGACCTCAAGGGATACACTTGAACCCTGGGAGCTCAATCAGAGCCATTTGGCTGGGGGTTTGGGTGATTCTGGTTCTAGAATGTGGTATAGCAGGATGCGGCCACCAGCTTGGAGTGGGCATGCCCTTTGTCCTGTAGCCTCTTCTTCCTGGGGTGGAGCTTGCAGACATGGCCCTGGTCTAAGGACAGTGCAGACCCGAATACAGGGAAGGACACCCCTCAATCTAAAAATGGGCTGCCCAGTATTGGGAGCCCAGTATTCTCGGGGAGGAGGGGGAGGTTGTCACTGGGTTCTATATCACTCCATAAAACTTCTCTTTTCAAATGCAAATTTATTCCCACACCCCCACCCCAATCCCTGCCTGTGCTGGGAGGGCAGAACCCCTATCCCCAACACTGCAGTAGAGCAAGACACCAGGCCCATTTCTTGCATGGCATCCAGGATGGGAGTGGAGAAGATGGGAGGTGGGGTAAAGGACAATATATATTTTTTGCTTAACCTGACCTTGGCTCCTAGCAGAGTGTTATTGGAGTGGCTGAAGAGTCGGGAATGGGGCTGGTGGTGGTGTCATGTACCTGAGCAAAAGGACATAGAATCTTAGAGCAGAAAGGCAGTTAGGCATCTTCCAGGCAAAGCAGAGTTTCAAGAGGGCAGGAGCAGCTGCTTTGCTCATCATTCTGTGTCCTGACTAAGGGCCTTGCCCTGGTTTCCCTGAGGCTGCTGTTGTGGGGAATGTGGATACGTTTGTTTTAAAGGGCCCAGCACTCAACCTGGCATGTGGGAGGGGCTCAAAAAAAGGCCTCAAGACAGAAACACATAAATGTGAACCTAAGACCTCACCGGCTCCCAGCCCTCCTGACTCACAGTCGGAGGTGTTTTCTTGTTCCAGACCAGCCTGGCATTTGCACACAAGGGACCCTTGGTTGCAAACTAGCTTCCTGTTGTAAAGATAAAAGGCTATTTAAGATCTCCTGTAAATTGCACTTAGGCTCTGGATCAAAGGGCCCCTCTGTGATGGCTGTTTCAAACCTCTGCTCTCTGAGCAGGGAGCAACCCAGGCCAGGGCAGCATAGACTGACAGAGGGGCCCACAGGGCCCCCCTCTTCTTAACTGCCTCTGCTGCATGTGGCAGGTGCTGTCCCAAGGACTTACACACCCACCGCCTCTCCTCGCCTCTCCTTCCCCTGAACCTGGCACTGACCTTGGCACATGGTAAGAACTCCATGGATCTGTGTAGATGGGCTGTGTAGCTTATTGCTCGAAGTCCTTCCAGGCCCTGTTTGGATCCTATGGTCTCTTCCTTTGCATGTGCCTCTGGTGAGCTAGGCGAGGGCTTGTCTATTCAGGGCCTCTTTAGTGTGCCGAGCAGAGGGTTTCTGCAGAGAGAGAAGGCAGGGAGAGAGGGCACCCAGATAGCCAGCAGCAGTGGGGACACAGCAACGTATGGCTTAGGACACGACTTGCAAACCACAGAACGGCTCAGGGCCACATGGAGAGGCTGTGTGCGGACTGGAAGGAAGGCAGGAACCTTCATAGGAGAACCAGCTAGAAATAGAATGAGAGTCCAGCCCCTGTGTCCTGGGCCGCCAAACCTTAGGATTGGAGGAAAAGATGTTCTTAGACCTTCCCTCACCTGCTCCTTCATCCTGCTCCAGCAGCAAAGCCTAAGCAGGTGTCTGGGTTGGGGACCTGCTCCTAGCTGGGGTGAACAGCACTGCTCTTGAGGCCCCTTCCAAAACTACACCCAGAGAGGGCGCCGGGTCTGTCAGGCTAGGAGGGTTTGCTGGGCAGCTAGGAAATTAGTGTGGGCAGGAGTCAGGAAGGGGCCCTCACCGGGTGCGGGGGCCTCCCAATTGACTACAAATTGAATAAAAAACATGAGCACCTGCTCATAGATTAATGGGCAAATAACATGCAATTTCTCTAATGTTACTCGGGGGGCTCTTTGGAGGCTGCCTATAGGTAGTGGGGAGGGGGCACAATGGCTCTCACTATATACCTCGCTAATTATTTTTTCACCTCATTTCCTGGAAAATGAATGAATCAGTCATGGATTTTGCCTATCCAAGGAGGCCACAACCAGAAAACTCTAAAGGCCAAGGAGCTTTTGAGTTCCAGAAACCTCCCTTACTATAGACTAACACTTTGGGTCCCCTAATTGCCCCGCGTTAGAGCAGGAAAGAATGAGATTTTAAAATGATTTCCATATGACGTGGTTAATACTTATTTTTTTAAATGTAGACCTTAAATTGAGAACCTTCGATTAACTGGAAGTTGACTTTTTGAAGCCCCTCCTGGGTCTCCAGACCAATGTGAACCTCCAATTCACATATACTCTTGCCAACTGGAGATTGGGGGGCAGCAAGGGTCCCCTTTTGTTCTTTCCATTGGGCAAAGAGTCATCAGCAAAAGAACACTTGACAAGGAATGGAGCAGACCTCAAAACTAGCCCGTGCTGCCACTGAGCGCTGTGTGTCCTTAGGTGGGTCACTTCAACATCTGAGCCTGCGAACAGGGTTGACCAACCTGACCAGTCTGGGTAGAACAGACAGAATGACGTTGCAGCTAGCCCTGGCACTGCCAGAGAATGATAGGAGACGCACTATGTGAAGCTCCTACTGGAAAGGAGTATAGCAAAGATACCAGTGAGGTTAATTGCATGGAAAATGGGCAGGAGAAAAAGGAAGAACAGGCTACATCTCTGGGCCCTGAAACAGGCTCCCACATCCTGCTGGACTTGCCAGCTGCTGTCTGAAATTCCAGCATTAAAGCACCCTTCCTTTAGCCTAAAGCATTGATCCCAATTAAAATGCTAATTATCTCGGGGGGGGGGGTGTCTACGTTTTAGTTTTTTATTTTTTTTAACCAGTCTGTCATTGACCCCCACCTATGAAGGAGAGATGTGAAAGCTGCATTTCATGGATGGAGGAGAGAGAAGGTGGCCAGTCCCTCCGGGATACCCACACCGCTGACCTTTTCTCCATCATTTCCCCCGATTTAGTTGGGATGGTCTTCTCAACGCCACCTGCATCCTCCATGCCCATTCCAGCTGCCAGGCCGTTGGTCTTGCCTTTTGGAGTGTCTTCCTGGCTCCTCTGCCCCACCCCCCAAGGCCCTACTCAAATCCTACCTCCACCAGCTCACACTGCTTTCCCTTTCCTCTCCTCCCCTGCCAGGGTCTCCTTAGTTCCGTGGACTTTAGCCCTACGTGAAGAATTGACCTAAGTGGTGGGATGAGGAATCTGGGAATGGCTTACATGTAGACAGTACCCTACGGAACGAAGAATCAGCATGACGCCTGGTACCCTGATGATATAAAGGGCCTGGCATATGAGAGGGTTCCAGAAACATCATCTGTGTCCTCTCATTCCTCCTCTCTTCCATCAATTTTCTAATAACTTTATGAGGTAGCCTGAGCATTACCATCCACCAGAGAGGTAAGCAGACTTGCACAAGGTCGCACAGCAGTGAGGCCATCCAGGTCCCTAGATCGCCCTGTTCCCAGGTGATGTCCCAGCTGCCCCTACCCACACCTGCCACGGGGTCTCAGGCTCCTGCTCACACTCGGGGAGGCTGTCTGGGACAGATGTGTGGTGACATAAAAGGAGAAGCAGCTAGAAGGGTACCAATCAACAGCCTCGAAGAGAAGGCTCTTCTCTGGGAATTAATTAAATGTGACTTTCATTTCTATTTAGTAGGCATTTTCTAACAAGGTTCTATGTCTCCTGCGGTTTTTCTGGAGTGGAGTTAATCTTAATTTATCTCTTCGCTTCAGCTGTTGACACTGAAGTCGATTATGAAGTGGGCAGCTGTCACCTTGGAGGGGAGCGAACGCAGGGTAGAATGAGATCAGCACTATAAAGGTCTGTGGTTTTATTGGTGGGGAAACTGAGGCTGGAAGGGACCAACTGGGGGCTTTTTTGTAAAGGATTGCACATGCCCACGAGTCAGGGTCTATTTTAGGCAAGTGAAAAAAAGGCAGCACAGAGGTGGAAGAGTGTGTGAATGCCAGTTTCATTCCTAATGTCTCTTCAGCAAAGGCTGGTAACCCAAATCTCAGCCTAGGACTGCCCAGGGGCTCCAGCACAGGCTGAGCAGGGAGGCTTTATTACTAGCTGCTGCTCTTGCTGAGTATGGAAGGGCAAATAGCAGTCACCTAGAAATTCTCAACCTAGGTGCTTTTGACCTTTGGGCTGTACACTTTCTGGGGGACCTGTCCTGTGCACTGCTGTGTCCTGTCCCCAGCATCCTGATGGTGAGCAGCCTCCCTGGAAGAACTGGCACCTACCCAGCCCCAAGTCGTGACAACCACAAATGTCTCCAGACATTGCCAAATGGCCCCTGGGAGGCAACATGGCCTCCCACTGACAAGCCCTCAAGCAAAAGAATGGCCCGAGAGGCCAGGTACAGTGAGTCCTCTGGACACAGATCTGACACATGCTGTCACTATGTAAGGGAGGTATGCCTCTGAGGGATACCCCTTGCGGGAGTAGACAAGGCTCAGACATACTCCGAACCCCCGTGCAGGTTTTGTGAGCTCAGTTCAGGCTTTTGAAAATTGCTTGGAAGTTACTACTCTGCTGCTCTGAGTCATTCCTTGGCAGCCACTTTCTTGCCCTATCCAACTCCAGGTTGAAGTCTCACCAAACACCCTGGGGCTACAGTGTTTGAGGGAAGCCTGTGAGTGACCTAGTTGTTGGGGGGTGATGGGGAGTGGGGGACGTATGCACAGCCAGCCAGGCGCCTTTAGAGTGGTGCAGATCCTTCCAAATCACACCAGGCCTCTTTGCTGACTTGGCTAGCGGGAACTCAGAATTGATTTGTTCAGAGAAGACATACAGAAGCCAACAGGCAATGAAAAAAATGCCCATCATCACTTGTCACCAGGAAATGCAAATCAAAACCACCATGAGATACCACCTCACTCCTATGAGAATGGCCCATCTCAGAAAGACCAGAAACAACAAGTGTTGGTGAGGGTGTGGTGATCAAGGAACCTTCAAACACTGTTGGTGGGAATATAGCCTGGTGTAGCCACTATGGAACATGTGGAGCTTTCTCAGAACACTAAAATTAGATCTACCATGTGATCCAGCAATTCCACTTCTAGGTATCTAACCAACAAATATAAAAGCTCTAATTGGATGGGATACATGCACTCCTGTGTTGATTGAGAAATTATTTACAATAGCCAGGTTATGGAAACAACCCAAGTGCCCAATGACGGATGAGTGGATTAAAAAGCTGTGGTATAGATACACCATGGAATACTACTCAGTTATAAAAAAAGGTGAACTTTTGCCATTTGTAACTATGTAGATGGAACTAGAGAGGATTAGGCTAAGCAAAATAAGTCAGAAGGAGAAAGACAACAGGTGATTTCACTCATATGTGGAATATAAAGGAACAAAAAGGGATAAAACCAAAATAAAACAAGCCCTAGAAAATGGACTGCTGCTGAATTGAGGCTACCAAATGGATGGAGGATGGAGGGTGAGGAGCAAAGTGTGGAGGGATCCCAAAAGACTATGGTGGAGGACTCTGGGTGTCTGGTGGTGGGTAGGGTGTGGTAACATACAGCTGAAGAGTGTGATCCTATACCTTTGAACCACATACAGTGTTGTACACCAATGTTACTGCAATGAAAAATAATACAGTTTAAAAAAAATGAAGTTGATTTCTTCAAGGGATGAAGAAGATGGAAGGGGACCAAAAGGGGGGAAAGGTGAACGGGCATTTCATAGCCACCCAGGCCTGAGGGAGGTGATTGATTCCTGCTTAATGGGTAAATTCCCATTTAAATGGGTCAATTTCCTCATCAATCAAAACATCCATTAGAAAGTCACCTGTGCCAAGTGGATAAAAGAGACAGATGTTCTTAAACCTCAACAAAAGATTTGCCAGTGGAATCCTTTAATCAATGCCTGCCTGAGCGCATGGAATATAATACTCACTTTACGAGGGACCAGTTTGCCCACAGTGTTTCCAGTCAAAGTCATTGCATGAAGCGAGTTACCTCATGTTTATCTGTACCTAATTCCCAGCCCAAATCCACTTGACTATTTTGGTCTAGACCACACTTGATCACTGCAAACAGCCATCAAATCCCTCTCCCCTCCTATTTACGGATGGAAGCAGCTGCTGTATTTGCATGCCCTGCTCCTTAATATAAACACGACTCTGATTTCCTAACTTTCTTTGGGGAATTCCTTCAAGGCGCCCATGTTTATTTATGAAGCCAGTTTGGAAATACAGCAGGCACTGCTGTTATATCTGGGGGATTAGTTAGTTGAGGTCAGCTAGGGAGAACTGGCATGACCTGGGTGAAGGACAGTAGGAGGTAAGGTAGGGAATACATTCCAGTGGTCCTACCAGAGGCATCAGTTCTGGCCCCAGCTCCAGGAAAGGATCGATCTCCTTTTGTAAGGGTCCCCAAATTACCCATGTTATTTCTTTGGTTACTTCATTTTGCTTTGGCTGCCAGGAGGCTCAGAGGTAAATCATATCTTATTACAGTCTCCTGAAGAGTTCTTCCTCCCAATTCTCTAAATAACTCAGGAAGCTTTGTTTGGTTTTCTATCTTTTAATATTGTAAACTGCCTCAAATAATTTCAGGAAGTAGGTGGGGTGTAAATCAAATAAACTTCAAATTACCAAATGTTTCCTTCCACCTCCATGCAGCTATCTTGTGTCTCTTTTGCTGGAGAATTCCCTCTGTATTAGTGAGTTGATAAAAATAATCCCTAGTGATGTTGAGTCTGGGAGGGTTAGAGCCGCCCTGGACCACAGGTCTCAGAGAAAGGAAGGAATGAACATTACTAACTAACTCCCTATTTCCAACTCAGGGATGCAGATACTGACATCCAGGAAAAAGGAAAAGACTTTCACAAGCCAAGATTAGAGCCCAAGTCTCCCAGCCCCTGCTTGCAAGGCTGCCCTGCCATGTCCCTGGGCCTAGAGGGACCACACCAGCCAGCTTACAGAAGCCTTCTCAAGCCAGTGTCTTCTTCCAGTGGGAGGTTCTACTGGTGGGAATGCCAAAGGGAGAGCAAAGATTTTAATGGCCCAGTTCTGCGCCCAGGAGAAAGCTTCCACAGTGGTATCCAGGCAGACTTTGCC
This sequence comes from Scalopus aquaticus, assembly GCA_004024925.1. NCBI lineage: Eukaryota > Metazoa > Chordata > Mammalia > Eulipotyphla > Talpidae > Scalopus > Scalopus aquaticus. The sequence continues at coordinate 166,226 of PVIJ01001961.1, forward strand.
AGCCCACATCACACTGGTCATGGGTTGCGATGAGACAGAACATGTCGGGACAGATCAGACCTAGGCATTTAACACAGCAAGAGAGAGCAGCAGCTCCTCAAGGTCAGGCAAGGTTAAGAGTAGAGCCAAAGAAGACCATCAGAGTCTCTTGGGTTCAGACATTGCTCTTACTTTCAGCATGATGCGTGCTTTTAACCCTGCAGAGGGAGGCCAGCTGTCTGTCCCGCCTCCCCTTGAATATCTACAGGAATGGGGGGATTCATTATCTGCAAAGGGTCTTGAGCCAGACAAGACGGAGAGGAACAGACAAGCGCCGAATATCTTAACTCACTGGGTCCTGGGCCTGTAATTCTGTAGAATTATAGAATGAAAGGGGCTCCCCCTGACTGTCTTCTGAGACCTTGCTAATCTTACAACAACTGGCAAGAGCTAGACAGATGCCCATAGGTAGGTGAGTAGGCCCTCTGCTGAAGGTAGCTGTGGTACTTGGATCACATGTCTGGGGAGTGTATTGCACAGGGCCTAGGTTGGAGCCTTGAAGATCTGAGAGCGCAGGAAACTCAGCTGCATTCTAGCCTATGCCTCTTCTTGGTGACAGGAATCTGGAATTACACGTAGGAGGGGCAAAGTGCAATGTCCTGATTTTTAGTGTTTGCTGATTCTCCTAGTGTCAGTTCTCCCCTCGGGGCCAAGCTCAAGCAGCCCTTTCACGGTCAGCCAGTGCAGATTTGCTAAGTGCTTCATCTCGCTAAGTGCATCCCCCACGGGACCCGGATGGAGCAGGGCCTGCTTGTAGTTGCCTCACTGATTCAAACCTGCCCTGTAACTTCAGGCCTCTGTTCCCCAGTTCCATGTGCTCTGCAGGGTCATCAGGAAGACACTGAGTGAAATAGTTTTGCTACTTTTTGGAAAACTCTTTCAAAAGAGTTTCAAAAGATAAATTGTCACTAATGTTGATCTTCTGGGGCGAAAAAAAAAGAAAATGCTCAATATGTGAATCTGACGTTAGAGAACAGAAAGGCCTGGCTTTGGCTCCAGCACCTGTAGGTCATGGGACCAGCTGTCAGTTTCCCCACCTGTGAAATGTGGTCCCAGTTTATACCCTGGCAGCCTCCCGGGGTGTGGTAAAACCTGAGGGACTAAAAAAGAAATATGTAACTTTAAGAACCCCACACATGGGAGAAGGAGATGGTATGTTATTGTAACAGAAACAACAAAAAAGAGCCACCCAACCATCAAAGGGACAATTCATGCTCCAGAAAACTAATCCTAATCATTCCTTTCAGGTCTAAAGAGACAGGGGCCCAGAAGAGCAGCCGGAGGCTCATCCTTCATGCGACTATTTAAGCTGAACCAGGAAGAGGAACAACTGTTCAGACACGGGTTGGAATTTGAAAACCTAATTTGATGAGGCATATAAATTGGCAGTTATTCAAATGAGTATATTTGCATATATAGGGTTTAAGGCTACATGATAATTCCTTAATATTTTTTCCATAGTGCAGAGTAAGGACTTTAGATCTTTTTCCTTCTCTTGAAGGGTTTTAGGAAGGGATTGAAAAGACTACTGAATGGAGCCAAAGGACTGGAGGAGACCGAGTCACGTCTCTTCAGGGAGAAGAGCTGACCAAACCAGATGAAAATGGAGGAAAAGGGAAGCTTTGGGGGGCATGTGGGTGAGACCCAGAGAGGAAAGCTAGCACCTGGGTATAGGCCAGGGTCAAGGAGTTAGAACTGAGCCCCCCTAAGCTGTACCTGAGCAGAGTTGGCAGGCCGAGCTACGCCATAGCCTTCTGTTCACTGACCGCTTAGGGTGGTCCATCGGTTCATCAGGGACCCAGGCTCCTTCCAGCTGTCTGTCCTCCCAACCCCAAAGGATGACCCTATCTTCTTACTCACAAAATGGCTGCTGGGGTGCCAGGTCTCATGCCCATGTTCCAGACAGGAAGATCCTAGATGAGAGGAAGGATAATCATCACCAGCTGAGTTTAACAGTCTTTCCTGGGGTCCTACTCAGTAACTTCTACTTTCAACTCCTTTAGGCATGGATAGCTACAAGATAGCTAGGGATGTGTTGCTTTTTAGTTGCCATGTTATTACCCTCAAATAAAGGATTTTATCATAAAAAGAGAATGGATTTTCTGTAAGCAACTAGAAATCTCTGTTGCAGATGGAATAATTAGAAGAAATTAACATCTTTTTTTCCATTAGGTTTTCTGTTTTAATTTTTTTTTTTAAAGTACACATTAGCAAATGAGGTCAAGTTATGAAGGAAACCATGAGGAGCTTAGGCGGAAATCATTTCCTTGCAAGAACCAGAATGCTGCTTGGCTGCCTTAAGTAAGACAGGACTGAGTTGTAAGGACTCATGAGAATATCCCAGGTGCTAAGAACAGAAAGCCGATGGGCCCTTGAAGGTCCCAGGTTTTCTCTTCTCTTTCCCCTGAGTCCTAATAATTTCATGCCTCCAATTCTCTCACCTTCTTATCTGCTTTAATATCTTGCTCTCCCTTGCTCCCTCTCGCTCTCTCTCGCTTTCTTGCTCTCTCTTGCTGTTCTAAATCCAACCCTAAGAAGTTGGGAGGAGAGAGGGGGGAGGGTGGTGAGGAGGGGGGGGAGAGAGAGAGAGAGAGAGAGAGAGAGAGAGAGACTGACTTTAGCCAAGGACAACAAATCAAAGCCAGTAAAATTAAGAAAACTGACTGAGACGTGGAGAATTTTAGCAAGTGTGGCAGAACTAATGTAAAAAGGAGCCCTTGGACTTTCAGTTTCCTACAACTGAGCATAAACAAGGCAGGAGAACACCAAAACCAAAAAGAGATGGAGGCCCTTATTGATGGTGGGATAAACCAGCCAGGCTTAGAAAGTGAATTTCATCTCACTGAAGGGCCGCTACATGCTCTTTGTCCTTAGAAGGATTTTTTTTAAATTGGATGTGTGTGAGAGATAATATATGCAAGTTGTTTAAAGTTATTTTTAAATGCAATTAATTTCTGGTTTAATTTTTAATCGGAAACAATCCAATTTCTTCATAAATATTTCTCATGAGTGTACATATATCCCTGATCATATTTAGTTAGTTTTCTGCATAGAAGAAAACCATTCCCCTACCTATTTTACCATATTGACGAACCACTAACTAAACACCAGCAGGGACGAAGAGGCAGAGTAAGAACTCCCAGTGTCCCAAAGGTCAAAGCAAACTTGCAAAAGGAATGGTGGCCACAGCCACACACACTGAGCTAGTAGTCATGCACGGTGCTGGGGAAGTTGTGATAACACACGGGCTTATCCACTTGGGTAATCCCATTAAAAACTCTTTTGGAAAGAAATTAAACAAAGCAGTCCAAGAACCAAAAGAACATCTTTTCCCCTTCAGCCTTGACAATTTATCCTAAAGAAACGATACCCACCACCACCAAAAGAATAAAGCTAAAATGGATCTATCGTAAATAACCTCATTTTATTAAAGTGGAAAACTGGAAGTGTGGATTTCTTGCTGTTTAGAGAGCTTGGATTTCTAGGTTAAGCAGGGGGTATTACCTCCCCTTCCTGGGTGTAAGGGTGGGGTCTGGGCTGGAAAAGGTCTCTCTGGGCTGGTCATGGAGTGCCAGCTGCGTGCCCATTGCTTAGCCTCCCTGTGCTCGGTGACCCCACACACACCTGCTAGAGTCACATCATCCCCTTCCAGACAAAGCCTGGCTGCCCAAGTTGCTGGGGGTGGCAGGATTGATTTCAAATCCAGGGTTTTTCAAAGAGCTGCAAAGCGTTCCATTATCCTTGGAAACCCTGCCCTTGGCTTTGAGGCTCTCCATTTGGGGTCCCGCTCAGTTTTGAAAGGAGAGAATATAATATCATTTGATACCTTACCAACGTGTACTTTACAAAGGAAAAAATCCCAAGTTCAAACATGTGGAGTTTTCCCCTTTCTTTCCTCCCTCCTTTTATTACACACTTTATATTGCTAAGAAGTTTGGACTCATTAATTATAGCGGTGGTAATTATAACCCACTTGTACTTCTGCAGAGCCCTTCTGAGGAGCCGAGAGTCCTTTATAAATACAAGCTCATTAATCGTCCTAGCAGCCCGCAGGTACAAGGTGGCTACTGTCCTCAGAGGCTGGGGCTACAGGGCCGCCCGGGCCAGGGCCATCAGTGCTCTGGAGCCAGGGGCCTGGGCTGCCCGGAGCACTACTGGGGACAGTGATTTGCCAGAGACACCAGCCTATAGGCTGCCTGATCACTGGCTTCAAGGACATCAAACTGTCTTGGCATTACAAAGGAAAAGCCCTTGACCCAGAACTCTAAGACACAGCCTCAGGACAGCTTGGCCTCAGCACCATCTGCTACTCTGCCATCGTGGTGCCCCTTTTTTGCTGTACCTCCCTCCTCTTTCCTACATTAGCTCCACCTTTCAACTGAGGTTCTGCTGGTTCTGTGGCCTCTCTCTCTCCCTGACCCCAACTAAAATGAAGAGTGGGACCACTCATTCTGCAGGTAACTGAGCGTGTGGCCTCTCCTGGATTGCTGTCTTGCATTGCTAGTGACTTTTGAAGCATTATTTGGCATTCCCTGAAAGCATAAGCATGGCCTGATATTCTGGGCTCAGAACTTCTCAGGAGTGGATAAGATCCTCTCCATGCTTCCAGACCTTCAGTAACTAGAACAGGGTTTGGTATAGAGTACAAGGGTGAGAAAGGCTGACTGATAGGCAGATGGGGTCCTGAGCAACTAGTTTCCAGAGAGTTTGGCTGGAGGAGATGTATGTCGCTGCTCCCAGCTTCCATCCCACCCATTGAGCCAGACCCTGAGCTGGAGAGGAGAACTGCTACTCTCCAGGTGCTGGAGTGCCCATTCCGAATCTGATCTGGGCTGCTCCTTACATCTCCTACAGGCCTGCCTGAAACACCAATTTACGCTCATCTGCCTTCACTCAAATGTCACCACTCTAGTGAAATCTCCCTGAACTTCCCTTCTTCCATGAAATTATCACCCTCTGCTCAAGTCCCCACAACATACTGCGTATGACTGTTCCATAGTGTGGTTTTGCTACTGCCTTGCTGCATGGCCTCAGACAAGTTCCCACCTCCCCAGTCTTTGTGCAGTGAATGGCAATGACACTCAAATAGGATAAGTATGTCCTGAGGATGATTACATACTTATTATTAAAAAAATCATAGAAAGCAGAATCCCCCCCTTAATGCCCACTCCTGGCCTCTCCCCACCAGTATTGCGGTTGTAGTGTATCCTTCCAGATGTTTTTGTATAGTCAATTATTTTTATTTTAATTTGAGGGTACTTGGAGGACTTTAAAGAGTACAGTTGGTATTATTCTCAAGGTAACCTTAAACCTGACTTCTTTGTTGATCTGAGGTGTTGGATAAAGTTGTTGACCAGGGAGGGATCCTATCGTGCCACAGCAGTCATTAATTTTGCCAGTATTTAGGAAAGTTGCTGAGCATCTACTGCGGACTAGGCATGGGGCATTAATCAATGTCCTCTGAGTTACATGAAGCTCAGTTTCCTGGGTTCCTGCCTGCATTTCTCCATCTCATCTCTCAGAATGTTCTGATAATCCCTGCTAATCACCCTGCTAAAATTTAGCTCCACTACATTTATTGTGGGTTTTTTTGTGTGTGTGTACACCCTTCTAGTAACTTTGTCCAAAAGGACTTGTTTTGTCCTAGACTTATTTTGATTCAGTTTTTCTTTGTAAGTCACTTTGAGTTCTGCTGAGCACCATACCATTTCCAGATGTTAATAAGTCACAATCTCATCATTTATGCTTCATTTCTTCCCTGGATAGATACAGGTTAACAAGTACAAGATTTTTCAGTTATCATTTGATTTTCTCATCTCCATGGTCCTCTTGAGATCACCACCAACTGTCTGATGGTCTCTGCAAGAAGCTCTCAGGACTCGGGGGTAGAGTTAGTTCATTGACTTTAGGAGACTGATGAAGTTCAGGCAGCCTGGACTCTGACTTCTCTGACTTCTTCCTTCTCTCACAGGGGGTGAGTCACAGTACTCCTTTTTTCCCAGTCTGAAACTCACTTTTCTGGAAAGAAACCAGTAGTAGAAAATATCCATTTCCTCTCCATCCCCTGACATCATCAGTAAGAGGCGTAGTGGGAAGGCCAGGAGCCTTGGGAATCAGACAGGCCCTTATTGAAACCCCAGCTGCATACTGAATAGCTCTACAAGCTGGGGCAAGTTGTTGAACCTCATTATTTCTTGCTTTCCATTTCAGTAAAATGGGAAGAATTGGCTTAAGATTAGAATTATGTACTTGCTCAAGGAATCATAATTATAATTAACATTATCATAATTACAATTAACATTATCATCCCAAAGGGCTACGGCAACCGTCTCTTGTATCCAAGAAGGAAAACTTGCTGCCCACGTTAAGCTATTCACCAAAGCAATTGGTCATTGCTGCCTTAGACTGCACCCCTCGTGGGTGCTCTGCTGATTTGACTGATGGAGGACAGAGATGGAATTTGAGCTTCTATAATAAACACCAAGAGGAGATTGAACTAATTTAAGCACTTGCAGGCAGAGGGCATTGTCCTGAGTCCGTTTGTGGCTTCTGTTCTCCTATAGCCTGGGTAGGGGTATGCTACCCCATCCTCCTTCTGTTTTTCATGGAGGAGACCCTGGCCACAGCCCACCTCCAATAGAGCTCTCATTTACCTACTTAATGATATCTTGTCATCACTACTTAGTCAAACTCATCTGATTGGCATATAGGAAACTGAAATTCAGAGATGAGTTAATTCAAGTCCTCAAAAAATTTGGTTGTAGAGTTGGAATTAAGACCCATGAATTATTTTCTTTTTTAAAGATGTATTTATTTATTGCATACAAGCTGGAGTGTAGGCCAGAGGTGTGTGGCGGGGGGAGAGGTGAGAGGATTCACCAGAGGGAGAGTGGGAAGCAGAACAGACAGATTGACTAAAATACACTGCTGAGGGAGGCAGAGGTCGAGGCAGGAGAGGTCTGTTGTGTCATGTGGGAAGCTCCCTGGGTGGGTATCGAACTCGTGCTGCAGTGGCTCTGGATAGCTTCATAGTGCTGAGACTTAACCTGTTGCATCACCAGGGAGGCCCAAAACCCATGAATTCTAGGCATCGTCTTATCTCCATGTTCACTCTTCTCTGATCCAGTCTTCTTGTAGCTTGTAGGGAACTTTCCTTAAGGCCAAAAGCTCAGTGAAAACCAATTTCCATCATGGCCCATGAGCCTTCAAGCTCCAGCTAGTAGTTTGGCCTATGCATCAAGTATCCTATTTCTGCTGTGTGACTTTGGGAAAGTCACTACTTTTCTCTGGACCTCAGTTCAGTGAGGAGATTGAAATACCTGATCCCAAAGGTATAGCCTCAGACGGTGAGACCTCAGACGGTGCTTGCATCATGCTGCCCTCAGAGTTGGACAATCCCCAGGATCTTTCCAACCCATAATGACAGGTGAGGTTTCCTTCCATGCTTGCTTGCGGCCTTCTTATCCCAATCACTAGCTCAAGAGATGCGGGCTGACATGGAGCCTTTTAATGCAGTGATGTGAGCACCATGAACTTACACTGCACTTTGTCTGCTAACCACACCCTCCTCGATGCAGTTTAGTCTGAGACCCTGAGGGTACCCCCCCCAACAACTTCCCCCAGTTCTATCTGGGCTCCTGCTAGAGGCCCTCAGAAAGCCCACATTAGCTGGGGCTCCCTAAGCATAGACAGCACTGGGTCATTAGCCATTAAGAACCAACTCTGGAGGCAGACCCAACCCTCATGCACACACACGCTGCCCTGGGCATCTCCACTCCTCCACCTCCCGCCCACTGCATCAGCATTTGGACAGGAACTGAAGCGGCTCCTGCTTGGGCCCAAGTGACTCCTTGCCCAGGCAGCCACAACCCACAGCACCTCCCGCATGCCCCCAGGGCCACGCCTGCAGAAGGATGATAAGGGAATCGGATTCTCCAGTGACACTGGAGGCGCAGTCCAAAGAACCAGAATATTTAGCTGTGTTTACCCTCAATAATCAGCTTCTCAAAGACATGTGGCTGGGCAGCTCTTGCTACATCGATTATGCCGCCTCATATTTTTGGCCCCCAGGGGCAAACAGCTCTGATTAATATTTCACAACACAGGTTTGTTTTTTTTTTTTTTTCATATTCCTTTCTTCATGTTGTTGCTTTTCTCTTTTTTAATTTTTTTTTCTCCTCCCGGGCCCCTGAGAGCCTGATAGAGAGACACGGAATATTTTACCATCTCTTGTGTCTGCCTGCTCCAGTAATCAGCGGACTCAATCACGCTTGCAGTGTTTTTATGAATTAATAACAGGCACTTTGGAAGGCTAGCGGGGGAGGCAGGAAATGCAATCTATGGAAACTTAATGAGCGCCGTGGGGAACAGCTACCTCGTCGCCTCCAACCCTGCCATGCTGCGCTCTAAATCATCGTTTCTGAGATTACCCACTTCCAGGCCAGCCTTGACAGCTTGTGCGGTGCTCCCGAGTGCCCCTCTGTCCCCACCAGGTCCTCTCTGGAACAGGAATCTGGGGGAGGCAGCCACGGCACGTCTCCATTTTGATTTAAGTTGGGGAGAGAGGCCGGCCCGCCTGAGAAGATGCCCTGCGCTCGCATGCCCTTTGCATCCGTTGCTCTTTGACAGGTTGGGGGGGCGGGGGTGGGGGGAGGATGGGTCGGCTAGGTGGGTGTCCTAGGCAAGCCCCCGCAGGGAAATTGCACTCTAGAGTAGGGTCCCTGCAAGAAGATCTTATTCTTGCAGGTCTAGAAATGTGTTCACTTTTTAGGACGCTCTGTGACTAGATTCCAAAGACTTCGTTGATGCCACCGGAAATCCCAAAGATTCCAGGTGTGTGTTGTAAATACCACTTAAAAAGTTGCAATGCGTCATGGTCTGACCTAGGGCCCTACTGTGTGTCACCAACTCCCAGTTCTCACCACATGATGTTTACCACTTGAGTTCCACAAGACCTGGCCTCTGCCTGTGCACTGGGGGCGGGGGTGGGGGGAGGCAATGCCCAGTGCTCACAAACATTTGTAGGCTCTTACTCTTCATGACCTTGTGTTCTGGGAACAACAGGTTCACAGACAGGCTCCAGTCCTCTACCACGCTTTGAGCAGCACTGAGTCAAGCCTGAATGCCACATGCTCAATGTGCACGGGGAAATCCAGTCAACACACCCACCCAGGTCCTGGGGCTAGGACAGAGGTCAGGCTCGAATCTGAAAGTTGTATTGGAAGCAAGACACACATGGATCTTCCTCCCCTCCCTCTCTCTTCTCCTTCCTTCCTTCCCCCATATTTCCTTCCTTCCTTTTCATGTAGGTGAACACCAAACCTACACAACAGTAGCGAGGAATATAATAAGTTCTTATGTGCCCATCACTGAGTTTCAGTCATTCAGGTGAATATTTATGGCCTCGCCTTCCCTATAAGGACAGGACAGGTCCCCCCCACCCCACCGCCAGGTGTCTGGTGCCCAGGATGCTGATCAACATATTGCTCTTTAGGGGTCTGCAGCTCACCCCCTTCCAGTGGCCCTGGCTTCTCACTGGCAAAACCCCTTCCCCAGTGCCCCCTGGGGACGTCCTGACCACGCAGGTGGGAGAGGCCCTTCAACAGACCACACTCACGGACCGTCAGCAGGACTCCATTGTGGTGTGACTGATCTCACTCATTGCTTTCTGATTCCTCCTTTTTCATTCTCATGTAGCAACTGCCAGGATGTGGGAAAACAGGAAAGCAAGGACTTGGGGGGCACCGTGCCTATAAACTGGGGGCTTAGAGGCACCTGCCATGAGACTTAGAAATCCTGCTCTACCTGAGACTGCTACAAGCAGTGGAGATTGCCAAGTCTCTGTCTACCCTCATGCCGGGCACTGTGCTGGGCAGTGGAGCTCCAAACACAAGAGTTCCTGCCTGTCTCTGCCCTTGTGTGGCTGGTCACTGGTGTTAAAATGCCAGGGATTGCAGGAGAGTAAGCACCGATCACCTGGTGAGATGGCTGAGTTTCCTGTCTTCTGTGAGGTATGCTTGGGAAAGAAAGCATAGAGACGATGACAAGGACTAGGATGATGATGATGACGATGGTGATGGTGATGAGACCGAGATGGAGAAGGAAGAGACTGGGAGAGAGGAAGGAAAAGAAAAATGATAGACAGATACATAAATTATAGGCAGATAGATGATAGATAGGCAGGATGAAGTAAAGGGAGAGATACAGAGAAACTACACACATATAGACACATGCACACACACGCTGCTCAGACACACAGAGGCAGACTAATCTGACTTAGGATAGATGACAAAATAAGGGGAGGGAAAGTGCCACTGGGGTGGGCTGGGCAGGTGAGCTCTCTCAGCGGGGCTTGGCAAGGTCTCAAGGCCCATGTTGCACGTAAATCTGGTCCAACCACTATGGAAGGCTGTATGGCGATTCCTCAGACTGCTAAACATGGAGCTTCCATACGACCCAGCAATCCCACTTTTGGGAATTTACGCAAAGGATACAAAAACACTAATCCGAAAGGATACATGCACCCGTATGTTCATTGCAGCACTGTTCACAATAGCAAAAGTATGGAAGCAACCCAGATGTCCAAAAATAGATGATTGGATCCAGAAGATGTGGTACATATACACAATGGAGTACTATTCAGCATGGAAAGAAGATAAACACATGCAATTTGCAGCGACGTGGATGGAATTAGAGGGGATCATACTCAGTGAAATAAGCCAGAAAGAAAGAGAAAAATATCGAATGGTTTCACTTATAACAGGACTATAGGGAGGCTGGGTGGGAGAGAGACAATCAGTGGGGGGG